>JARHVA010002343.1:2090000-2162500 GCA_037957365.1 Torreya grandis | reverse complement strand
CAATGTGTTCCCCATTCCTTAGAACCTCTTATAGAGATGCCAGTCTATTGTAAATATTAGGCATTTACGTGAGAATGTAGGTAGCACTAAAATATTTTTTGATTCTCCTTTTCTAATCTACTGGCCTAGCTCACCCCAATATACCTCAACTCTATCATGAGGCCAAAAATAGGGTTTGAGATTTTATTATAAAAAGGATATGTGCTTAGAATCACATCTTATAGTGTGAATTGACTTTTGAAAAAAATTTAATGTTGCCTTTTGTATCATTGCCTTTTGTTAAAATGATTTGGCTTTTGAATATTTATGGATTTTTAGATTCCTCCTCCATATGGACTTGGAATGACAAATCATGAGATAAAAAGTGACACACACAAATGATATTTAGGATTTGGTTTAAAATAAGATAAGTATCGAAAGACATGAATAACTAAAACACCTAGGCTTACTTATGAACCAACATATTATCTTAAGATTCAACCATGTGTATGCTCAGTTTGTGAAAGGAAATAATGGGGATGAAGGGAGATCTAAGATGGACTTGTAAAAAATATTATAATGAGATGACTTGTTTTTTAACTTATCACATGGGAAACAAATAATGACTAACGGGATCAAGTTTTGTATAACCAAGTCATAATAATGATTATTCATGTTTATAGAGATAAGGTAGAAAATAATTATGAGAAAGAACAAGATATAAATATAAAAGGAATTCATAGATAAAAATTATGTAATCATGAAAAATAATCCATAATGAAAAAAAAAGGAATAAAATGACACCATAAGCAACATGTAGTGCAAAACATAAATAACCATGTAACATAAATAAGAATTTGACATAATGTCAAATCATCTAAGATACATAAATGTAAATTTGGAGAAAACGTCCAATAAAAAATGAATAAATAAATGAAATAACTCCATGATATGTTTATAAATACTAGTATATTTATCCACACACATTATCCATAACATTTGATATGTCTTTACAAAGCTAAATTATAACTATAGTGAGGGTCTCATCAATCTTTAAGGAAAGTTGAGAAAATACTTCATGCTAAATTTCCTCAATGGAAAATGTAGGAATTTCAAAAGGATCATGCTCATGAGAACTATCATACATGGTATGTTTAAGATAATAAATAGGGGTGTAATCTTTGAGAGATGAAGGGATCACCAGTGGAGGAAGATCCACAAGTGAGGGAATCATAAATAGATAAATAATAGGTGTGGAAGGCACCACAAGTAAAGTAGTAATGGGGGAAGAAGAGGGAGATTTATTGTGAGGGTGACCTATGGGATGAATGGTAGTAGGTGCAAGAATTATCATGAGGTTATCCTTGAGATGCTAGTAAAGGTTGTAACAATGAGTAGTGTGATGAGTACCATATTGGTGCCACAGATAATATACCTCTCCATATTTGGGAATATATCTAGGTAATACTTTTAGGGGATGTATAGCCTTATTTATGGATTGGGGAAGATTGGAACACAAGGTGTATATATAATGTTTCAACTTTTATAATGTGTGGATGAATGACTATATATGCCATGAAAGCAAAAGATACACTTGTTAGTAGACTTTGAGGGTGTACTAACAGAGGGAATGGAAATGGAAGTTGAGGAAGGATGGTGTAATGAACAATCTCTAGATTAAAAAATCATAAATTTATGGATATCATATTATGGATAATCAACCCATTTAGTGATAAAGGGAGCAAACCATCACCAAGGGGAGGTGGGGCTAGTAGAGAAACTAGACAAGGCTCAACTAAAGGAGCAATAGGATTATAAATAGGAAGAGACTAAATAAGAGGGGGAATGGGAATAAGACATAAATTAGTCTCAATTAAGGAAGGGGAAAGATGCACAAAAGGCAAAAGGATAGTGGCAATAATCTTAGGGGCAAGTTGGGTATAAGGGTCCTTGTATCTAGCAAAGTGATAGGGACCAGTCATAGCACTATCCATAAACATGATCCAATGAGGTTCTTTATAAATTGGGTGTGAAAACCATCTCTACCCTATGAACAAGAGGAAAAATTCTAAAAATATTAATTATATAAGATTGAATATGATAAGATATACATAAATACTAAAGTAAAGAGGAATGATAATGAATTATTTTAGCGTGTTAGGACTGAATAAGACCTCCTAAAAATGGATCATCTAAGGTATAGCCATCATCATAGTTAGGTGTACAAAAATTAATGGCCCAAGTAGGGATGACTTATCATTAGATATGGTGTGATGAATGGAGTACTAAGTCTTAGTTAATACTATGGGTATATCATAACTAGGTGGGTGATGGAAACGTGGCTTTAGAGAAGGTAGAAGATGAGAAATTAGATGAGGAGAGAGATTAGAAGTTTTTATCTTGAGAATGATCTCATTAATCTCATTTTAATTTAAATATAAGAGATTAGGTGGTATATTATTGATGATTTTTGGGTGATCATGGTATCTATTGACTTTTTAAGTCATCTCAATCAGTGTAGGACTTGTGGAGATCATAAGAGGAGTTATGTGACTATAGGATCTCAAGAACTCAAGCTAAATGTGTATTGGCAATCTCTATCTATGCCAACACATGAGACAGTCAAACACATGTTTGTATAGTATTAAATTTATGGTTCATCCTCATTAGGATTCCTTGATGTGTTCCCCAACATAATATCTTTCATTACACAATCTAAAAGTTGCACAAGCTCAAAAATGAGGCTCCTCAAGTTTTAGAAGGCTAATTAAAGCGAAAGGATAAGGAGTGGTTAAAATTCATGAAGAACAAGTTGAATACCTTCATCCTTCATGCATAATCTCATTAAAATAGCTCCCCATGCCTATCTAATAAGGTTTTATACCACTACATATGACCTTACATCTACACCCCACCACTTTACAAAAGTGTAATCTAAAGTCCATGCACTATACTCTTCAAGATTATCTCATGCACACCTTAGTGAGATAATAATTCCAAATCAAAGGTGTATGCACGGTTTGATGTATATAACCTATAAAGGAAAGGACATGTACTAGGTCTTTCACTATGTATAGTGATAATGTGGCATGCAAAAGGGGAACCTATGTAGTAATTGATAAGTGGCAGTAGGTAATAAAGAGGTAGTTAAAGGGAGTTGAGAAGATCTCAAGGCATTATTATTATAGACATTAGAAAACTATACACTATAGTTATAGATGTCGTATTGACCTTTAGACCACCCTTAGACTCCCTTAGGACCATTTTATAACCATTTAACCTACCAACCATTAGTTAAAAGGGGTAACTTTAGACATTTGTGACTATCACCCTAAACACTAATGGCCAACACTTAACTACCAATGGTTAACCTTAACCACTGATAGTTCACCCTTAACCACCTCAAGGGTTAACTTCAACTAAAACTCTAGCTTGATTTTATATTTATAGTTGTTTGATATGCTATTTTACATAATCAATGAATGTTGAGCTTAAAATTAGATAGCTTATTGAACTTATTATATCACCACTCCCTTACCTCTATATTAAGAGAGGAAGAGGAGGTGAAAGAGATGATCAAAACTTCCTGTGTAAGAGATCAGATCTTCTTGTGGAGGTATCATTCTTAATTCTAGAAACTAGGATAGAGATCAAAAGTATTTTTTCAACTCATCAGCCAATAACTAAGGTATTGTCACTCTACTAAAATTGCTTCAGAATCTACAACAAGATTTTATCCAACCTTAACATTCTTTAGACTAGTAACAATAAAGCTAAGTATTTATTCCTTATCAGGATTCAACAATTAGTTTTTATGTGTCATTCCTTGTATCACTTTCCCTCTATCTAATCTAGACACCTCTGAATACTACCCTTTCTATCACAACCAACACCCAACCTAAACATACCTTCCAAAACATCTCTACAACCTTCCTAACCAAAATTATTTTCCTAAGCTACATTCCACATTAACCATGAATGGTTTCCTAACTTTTGATGGTTTGACCTTAATCATCAAAAATTTACTAACCACTGATGGTTACCCAATAACCAATGGTTTGATCCAACCACCGATGGTCTATGTATATCATTTTTAATAACAAGATTATTTAATATATCATACCCTAGCCAAATCCTAATTTTTTATTTTCTATCTTATCATGGAAGATCACTCAATCTTCTAAACCACGTTTGATTTATTTAACATTGATATATAATAATTTAATGCTATAAGTAGTCACAATCACTTATCTATTCTCAATCACTTATTGTATTTCATTTCATTATCTTTTTATATTTATGAAATCAATTTATCTTTAGTTTTTTGAACTTTATTGTTTAAAAGTGTGGATTGACAGCCTTAAAAAAATCTTGTGCTTCTTGGATCTATCTCATGCTAGGCAATACACCATACTATCCAACTAATCAACCATTTATTTAGTGATTTCTTATATATAGGTCATTCCTCCCTAGACAAAGAGGAGTCTCCATAATGTCTGGATCAATGCATGCAACATATCAAGTTTTACTAACCTCACCCTTCCCTTAAGTTTTACATTCTTCTTTCCAAAGAAATAAAGAAAAATTTTAGTGAAACATGTTGCATGCCCATTAGGACCCTTGAGATTTTTATTGTGTTTGTAGCTATAGGAAATTTAGTTACATTAGATAAGAGTCATCCATTACATTATTTTATGAAAACTAAGCATTTCTTATCTCCTTTCTTTATTTCCAAAATGCAAATTCTGGTTTTCTTTTATTTTCTTAGAAAAGGGTAAACATTTCCTTGTTTTAATTTCACTTCTAAAAATAAAAAGTATTCATCTTAGGCTTATAATTTGCATTATCATAATCATATATAGGTGCATATTAGTTATTTTGTATTCATTTGAAAAGATACCAAACTTTTCTTTTAGATTAAAATTAACTTTACATCCATTGTTTACTTGTATTGATTAGCTCACATAGCCTAATTCAATCAACTAAATTAATCATAATATCACTTCTCTCCACACACACAAGACCAAACCACACATTAAATTAAACATAAAAATATTAACATAAGGTCTAATTGGGATTTCATCACTTAGTGGTTAACTTTCCTCAGTTATCCTACTTGGATTTCACCACCAAGGAGAGAAACAACTTAGTATGCTCACAGAGTATAATCTCTAGAAACTCAATATATATTGGCTAATCACATAACACCCTTACATTTTAGTGTGTGAAGTGAGGGGGTAGGCTCTAATATAAATCCATGCACCAAGTTCTAGTATAGATCTTAAGAGCTTTTAACTACATGAAACCATCCTCAGATATCTTCTTCTAGTACATGTTCTAAAAGCCTAAGTTGGTCTTCATAACATATTTAAAATTAAGGCATAACCCTGAAGAGAGATAACAAAAGTATCCTAGGATTTTAATGCACACTAGTGTATGCATTATTTTCCATGAGATCTTTTGATTTTGATTTCTTATCTTTTGAGTTGTGAGATTGCTTGTGTCTTCCTTTTTCCCTTATTTACATGGTTTTAAATAGGCAAGAACTAAGAAACAAAGTAAATCAAGATCCACCTCCTAATCATCCATCTTCCTCTTCTCCTTCATCCATGGAGTACACCTTAGATGCAGAGAGTTCTCCCCATCCTTTTAGAAGTCCTAGTATCCCTCGGATGATTTTCCAAGGTGATATGGATGTTACCACCTTTTTGGATAACAACCCCATAACCTTCCAACATTATCTTAAACCCATATCCCACTATACCCCTACTTCAGTTTCACCTATTGACCCACCCTATGGTATGCCATCCCACCATATGGGTAGCACCATTATTTCCACCATTTTTACATAACTACTATGTACCTAGGGATATGATATATTAATTTATATGGGTTAATGTAGATGTCATGTGGCACACATCCCCCATATTAGTTATATGGGTCTAATATACTATGATAATGGAGTAACTTGTGAAATTAATGCATTAGGTAATGATCGGTCTACATTAAGAATAGTAGGTTACCCATCTATTAGAGGTCTATATAAAGGAGATGATTATCATTGTAAAGATATCAAGTAATAATTGAGTCTTCTATTATAAGAGGATATTGGAGGTTGTCCCCTCCAAGAGACATTTTGGAGTTATTCCTTCCTAAAGGAGTAATGTATGGTGTTGCCCTATGTTAAGGGTGTTCTACATATATTGAATATTTAGACATCTTGGTCCACCAATATCTATTATGTTGAAGTGATCTACATTTATTCTACATTATTTTTTAATATTATAAGTGTGGATCATAATAAGTGGTATCAAAACTTTAATTTGGGCAATTTGTGGTTGGTAAATCCCTATTTTTGTGGAATCATCAATATATTTCAATTGGGTTTGAATTTTTGCACAATTGTTTTATTGGATATGGATAATATTTTAAGGAAGGCACAGTAAAAAAATTGAGGTTTATTTAGTAGTTTTGTGGGAGTTATTTCTATATTAGGTTTTTTTATTAATCTGGCTATATCTTTATAAATATAAGGAGTTTCTCTTCGAAATGGTTACTAAATATATAATAAAATACAAGAGAAACATAGTAAAAATTTCAACTTTTTAAAACTATTTTGAGGGAGTTGTTATGATTTTAGAATTTTTTGTATATTCACTCTATATGTCACAATTTATGGATTTTTTTCACAATTTTTTTATAAGATTACAATATAATAGGAAGAGGATATAGTTAAAAATTTGGGATATTTTTTATATGATTTTAATGAGTTATTGACATTCTAGGGTTTCATAAACCCTAGTTTTTATTTGTGAATCATGAAGTTGCAAAAAAAATTATAGGAAGATGATATTGATGCTAGAGAATGGTGGATCCTTTTGGAGAATCGTTTTTAAAAAAAGTTGGGGAAAGATGATTATTTCCTTTTTATTTTTGCCTGCACTACATTGGTTTGATCAATTGAGCTATATAGAAAGTTTTTCTTCATGGAAATAAATGGAACAGATCTTCTTAGACCATTGGGATATAAAATAAAATAATTATGGTAATGAAGAAGAGAATGAAGCTAATGAAAAAGAAAAAATAGTGGCAGAAAAAAATGACAATGAGGATGACATGAAAGTGAAGTAGATAAAGAAGAAGAAGAAGAAGAATTGGCTGATAAGGGTTCAAATGATTTGGCTCCAAAGAAATCTTAGTCAATTTTTCAATTTTATAAATGCATTCAAAAGAAGAAGGTTGTGTCCATAAACCCTACCATAAAGTATAACTTCATCAACATGAATGTGTCCAAGCATCTACATGTTCAAGAAAAGAATATCTAGGAGGTTTTAGTAGATCGTAAGAATATTTCAAGGTTTGAAGATTTGAATCTCATTATGGAAAAATATGTTTTACATTCAAATTTTTATGATTTGAATATGGATGATATGGATATAGTTATTAGATATACATGGTTAGAGACTTTGGGAGAAATCAATATTAATGTTCAAAAAAAGTTCATGAAGTTTTGGTATAAGAAATAGAAGGTTAGTTTATAGGATATCATAGTGGTAAAGGCACCAATAACAGTCAAGGAAGATCATGAGGATGAGATTGAAATAAGTGATGAAGAGCATGAGGAAGATTCAGATAACATAGATCAAGACACACTACAAATCAGAAACTAACACTTCATCTACTCAAGAAATAGAGACAAAGAAAGTGGAAGTGGTCAAATAAAAGGAGGAAAAGTTGAGGTATATAAACACCCATAACATCATGAGAGGAAACAATAATGTAACCCAATGAGGGAGTGTCATAACAACAATCATTTTGGTTATGAAAGAAATCAAATTTCTAATCACAATGGCTATGCATGGAAGTCAAAGAAGAAATATTATGATCAAGAATGGAATCAGAGGAATGCAGTGGCCTATGGAATATGGAATGAATGGGGAAATCACTATGACTATGTATAAAAGAATCCATACTATGGTCATGGATGGAATCAAAGTAGTGTAATGGAATATGGTACATGGAATCAAATGAAAAAAATTATACATGGACACCAAATTAGTATAATTATGATCATGAATAGAATTAGAGGAGCAAAATGACATTTTTCAATAAGCTTGGAGAGTTATCACCTAAAAAAATCACATATGGATGGCTAGATGATCAAGAGTGGTGATAAGTGTGTAATGATTTAAAGCATACTCATTATTTAGTGTCTTCCTATGTTTCAAGGATGAAACATGTTAAAAAGGGAGGTAATGCTATGTACCTAGGGATATGATATATTAATGTATATGGGTGGATGGAGATGCTGACATGTGGCACACATCACCCTTATTTAGTTATATGGGTCTAATATATTAAGATAATTGAGTAACTTGTGGAATTAGTGCATTGGGTAATGATCGAACTACATTGGGATTAGGAGGTTACCCATCCATTAGAGGTATTAATAAGTTAAATGATTATCATTTTAAAGATAAGAAGTAAGCATTGAGTCTTTTATTGTAAGAGGATATTGGAGTTTATCCCCCTGAAGAGACATTATGGAGTTATTCCTTCCTAAATTAGTATTGTATGGTGTTGCCCTACCTTAAGGGTATTCTACATATATTGAATATTTTGACATCTTAATCCACCAATATCTATTGTGTTTAAGTGATCTACATTTATTCTATATTATTTTTTAATATTATAAGTTTGGATCATAACACTAACCTTTAGTAACCTAAGAATCTTGTTCTACCAATAATTCCACCAATCCCACCATTCAAAACTAACAACCCTAACCAAACAACACCCAAACACCTTCCATCCCAACCAATAACTCTTATAGTATAGGAAAAACCCAACCTATGGGCAATGATACTCTTCTTACCATGGGAGTACCCTTTACTAGTGTTACCATCTTTCCTCTTGTTTCCAACCCACCTACCTACATTATATTCAAGAGATTGGTGGTTCCCATACCTTCAATGCTTCCACAAATTTGTACCAATATTACTACCCATCCTCAACCTATCAACCCGACCATACCTCTGACCCAACACATGACAATTCTTTAACAGGTTCCTATTACACCCAACCCAAGATATATTTCAAACTCATAGGGGTATATGGATCCATCCTCTACCCAGCCTCCTATATCCACCTACCCATTCATGGCATCTTCCCAACCACCCATGTCCACATATAAATATGTGACAACCTCCAAAACTTCAAGTAGATATATTATTCTTCACCTACCTAGACCCAACATAATCTACCCTATAACTCCAATGTGTAAAACCACAAATGGATCTAGTAAAGATGTTAATAGATAAAATGACAACTTGGATTCATCTATTTTTGGTGCTCATGACCTCTTATCATACAACCAAATCTATAATGAACCAATTCACCCATTTATCCCTATTTGACCTTATCTTTCTTAATGGGGTCTTCCTAAATTTTCAAAATTTTAGAGTAAGGAAGACCCTCAACAACATCTAAGAGAATTTAGACATTATTTTTATTTGATTTCCTATCTTCCATCACTGATCTTTAATCCATTCAAAAATTTGATGATGAGTCCATTGTTGACTTCATAACCCATTGGAGAAGCTTGATAAGCTGACTCTCTTTCTCTCTAACCCAACCTGAGCTAATTGATATTTTTGTGAGGGCTTGTGTAAAACACATTTGCTTTAATTTACAGGTTTAAAATTTCAAGACCTTTTATGAATCTTTCACCATGGCATTAAAGCTAAATATTAGAGCCCCAAAACACATTTCGTTTACTTTGTAGGTTTAGACTTTCAAGACCTTTTATGAAGCTTTCACCATGGCATGAAAGCTAGAGATTAGAGCCATTGATGAGGGGAAGTTAAAATTGAGAAACAAGAATTCCACCTTCAAATCAAATAAGGCTTCCTCTTCCAAACCTAACAATCAAACCAACTTTAACACCAAAAACAAGGGAACTGTGAATGTGGTTGTCCTCAAACTACTCCTTCATCAACTGTTAACCAACCCAACTCTACCAATTCCTCTAATCAAAACACTAGAAACCAAAATTGTAACAACTAAAATAAATTTAATCTACTAAGGGAGTCATATGATTCAATATTGGAATTTTTTTTAACATAAAATATCATACAACTCCCACCAATCAAACCTCCATAGCAATTTGATTCCTCTTATCCTATACCTAGCTAGTATAAGGATAACAAATTACGTGCCTTCTACAATGTCATTGGGCATGATGTTAGTAGGTGAAAGACTTTAAAAAACCTTGTCTAAATTCTAATTAATAAGGGGGAACTTGTCTGTAATAACCCCAACATACCACCAAATCAATATTTTGACATCTTTACACATTCATTCCCCAACTATTCCCCTTCTACAAATAATGAAAACAATAGAGCAGAATCCTCTCACAACCATGAGGTCGGTACCATTAATGTAGTTCTTAATGAGCTCGTTGTTGATGAAAACATTACCCAAATCACCTTTCCTTCCTTCCACTTATTGAGGTAGTAGAGTCACCATCTATTCCTTTGGAAACTGAAACAAAGGAAATAACTATTACCCTTTCTCCACTTGTCAAGATAGTAGAGCTACCAACCTATCATTTCGAAGAAATACCAAAATAAGTATCCATTACTACCATATCCTTCTCTTCCATCATAAAAAAATCCACTCTTCCTTTGGAAAACATTCCTAATGAGGACATCACTTAATCTGACTCTACTATAGAATACTCACCTTTCCAAACCTTAGAGCCTTTAATTGAGGAAAAGGATGGCATAACCAATCCTCTCTATCCACCCATGGGTTTGTCCTTTGAGACCAATACTGAAGGGATCAAACCTATCTATAAGCCTTTCTCTATATTGGTTCAAAACATGGAGTACCTATCCCAACCTAATGCAGATCATGCCACATTATGAAATCACTTTGGGCTTCCTTAAACAACCAAGAAAAAGCCATCAACCAAACCCTTTTCAACCCAATTTTCCACTTTCATTGTTGAACCCACCATTATATCAAATGAAGCATTAAAAACCTCTACCCCTCAATCAGTATTTGAACTAACCAAACCATCTCCACTCAAAGTAATCTAAGCACTTTCTACCATCCCATCTAAGCTCATATAAAACCTAGGCATGCTCCTTACTCAAATACTTACTCAACCTATGATAAATTTGGATTTATAACCACCTATTCCACTAAAGAAAGACCAATTCAAGCCAACTACGAAAGAGGAGCCACCTAAGATCTAAAAAACCATAAACTTATCACTTATTTGTACATTTTCTTCCATTTTTGGATCACATCCTTCTTCCATCCTAGGACCTCATCTTTTTTTTAAGAAAAAACATCTCCTAAAATTAACCCAAACCTAGCCTCTTCTTATAGCTATGCCCTACCTATTCTTTTCATGACCTATGCCTCCAAACCCTCCACTACCAAACATCCTACTTCTAGCCCTTTTATTTTTAAATCACCCACTACTACGCTTTCTATTTCTAAACATTCTACCTCCAAACCACCAACCATAAAGAATACTCCACCACCCAAAACCCCCACTACTAAGCCTACTCCTAAGAAGGCTTCCACCCCAAAGATTAAAACAAAAACTCCAACATCCCTTCCACCTTTACCTTAGTCTTACTCAACCATCCTATAGAGATTATTACAAGATTCTTACTTTAATTTGCCTCCCATCAAGCCATTTAACCCCCATAGTCCTAAGCCATCTTGGTTTTATGACAATCTGATTTACTCATACTATAAAACATCAAGACATGCTACAAAGAACAATAAATCTCTCTAGGTCCTATTCCATCATCTATATAATGATGATGACATATTGTCAGAAGAGCCACCCATAACCCCATAACCACTCCAATAACCACATAACTCCACCCCAAACTTACCTACTCTCACACTCTCATCCAAAAGTGAGGAAGAACCAAAGTAGTCCTCTAGCCCATCTCTTTCCCAAATATATACCATCCATGTGGTCATGTGATCACAAGCCTAAAAAAGGATAGGTGGAAGGTAAAGATGTACATTCTATGGAAATACCCTTCCTCTACCACCCAACCACTCAACCAAACCCAAACATCCACACCTTTTCCTAGACCCAAGATATACATCTTAGGTACCTCTCAATCTAACCTTTTTGAGTCAATATAAGGAGTGGTTTTAAATAAACTTCACCAAACATCATTGAAGATGATTATATATGAACTAATGAATACCTTGCCCCATCATCACCAAGCAAAGATAAAATATTTGTAGTATATAGAGGTCCCAAACAAAATCCATAACCTCTATTAAACTTTGTAAGAGCACTCTATCTTTCCACCCTTGTTACCTTTAAAGAATCATAAATACCGTTTGTTCATCCGCATGATCTAGATCCTCCTATCTTCATTACCCAATACATCAACCAAACCCACATCAAGAGGGTTATGATTTATGGAGGGGATAACATCAATATTATATCCTTCCACACATATGACTAGCTTAAATTAGTGGAGAAAATTATGTTACAAACCACAGTGATGTTCCTTTCCTTTAATGACACTATGGTAAAAACTCTAGGAACCATCATCCTCCACATTTTTTTAGGACCTCACATTTTTCTTGAGTTATTCTACATAGTAGAAGGTGAGTTCTAGTAAAGTATCCTAGTTGAATGCCCTTAGATCCATTCAATGAATTTTGTGTCATCCACCCTACATCAGTACATCAAATTCAATCATGAAGGTCAATAAGTTACCATAAAAGCTGACACAAGTCATTTTACGTCATGCAACATGATGTATCACCCAAATGATGTTCTCCACCTTCCCACCACAAAGTCTTCATCAAATAATGATGATTCCACTTCTTTTACCAACTAAGCCTAGTTCATCAATTACTTTTAGCCAAATCCACATAAAGGACCCCTTGGAATCCACATTCCAATGTCTCTCACTTAGGGAATATTACCCCTTGGCCTTGGATGCCTTCTCCACTCCCCAAGAGTATGGGAACCTTGACTAGAAACCTTAGTTATGACCCTAATACCAAAACCACTATTTATTTTAGTCCTCCTAATCTCCAAACAAATATTATTTATGGGGACTTGATCAATCAATTTTGACCTCCTCAACGTCCTCTTATCCTTGACCATTCACCCTAATTTCTCCTATCTAGATAAACTAAAATTTACCTAGACATAACTTCATAGGTGTGCCTAGAAGGGATTTGGTCTAGGATGTTAAGATCATGAACCACATGATTTGCCTCCATGTAAGACTCAAAAGCCTCATGAAATATTTGGTCTTAGCTTAACTCTACTTGAAGAACCAATAGACTCAACTCCCATTGCCATTATTGATGAGGAAGTTCCATCCTCACCATCCACTCCACCATTAACATATGAGGATTTTGACATCATTCCCCATAAATTTGTTTTTCATTGACATTATTAACCTTGGATCCTTGAGTTATAAAAAGGATGGGTAGGCTTTAACTATTCCTTTGACTCATCCTGAGATGATAGGAGATGACTTTATTATCATTAATAGCATTCAATGTCAGGATGATGATTCCATTCTTGCCTATCTTGGTGTAAAAGATTATTATATCCATAAATCCCTTCCTTTTGAGACTTCAACCATGTTGAATGAATCCACCATGGATATCAACTTGGGTACTTTAGACAACTTGTGCATTTTCAAATTCAACTAATCACTAAATTTCATAGAGCTTCAAGATTTCCCTTCTTTCTTACAAGACTGTAGCATAACATTTTCTTAGTCTTATAATGACATGTTAAGAATCGACCCCTCCATCACCACCCATAACATAGTCGCCAACTATGATGTTAATCTAATTAGGAAAAAACTTCATCAAATGCACCCTCTATAGCCCTTATTTTCAAATAATAACTTCAATACCTCTTATCCATAAATTTCATTCAACCCATTGATTATCCATAATGGGTATAAAACATCATCCCTCTCACCAAAAACACAAGGGGACTTCTCATTTGTGTTGACTTTCATGACCTTAACCTTGCTTTTCCAAAGGATGGCTTTCCTTTTCCAATCATTAACCAACTTGTTGATCTTACAACTAGCCATGATATGCTATCTTTTATGGATGGGTTTTCAGGTTACAATCAGATCTTAATTGCCCCTGAAGATCAACAAAAAATTACATTTATCACCCCTTAGGGAACTTTCTATTATAGGGTCATGCCTTTTGGTCTGAAGAATGCTGGTGAAATCTACTAGCATGTTTTGACCTACATCTTCCATGACCTTATTCAAAAAATCATAAAAGACTATGTCAATGACCTTCTTAGGAAAACTAAATATCATAAAGATCATTTGGTCATTCTTAAGATTATTTATGAATGTCTCATCCATTACCATGTCTGTCTTAACCCTAAGAAGTGTATTTTCATAGTCTTATCATGAAATATTTTTGGCTTTATCATCTCTCTTCAAGTAATTGAAGTTTATCCCACCAAAATAAAAAATAATCCTTGACATGTCTCTTCCCACCCACCTCAATTAACTCTATAGCTTGTAGGGGAAGCTCCAATCCATTCATTTCTTTATCTTTCAACTCTCATATCAATGCCAAACATTCCACCACCTTCTAAAAAAGGATGTATCTTTTAGATGGAACAAAGACTATTAAAAGGCCTTTGATTCACTTAAAGAGTACCTTATTTCTCCACCCATCCTCATTCCTCCCAAATATGATCAACCTTTTTATCTTCATATTTATACCACTAACCACTCCTTAGGGGCAATGCTATACCATATAGATGGGCATCATAAATAGCAAGACATCCATTATATAAGTCATACACTTATAGAGTATGAGACTTAATACATCCGTACCAAAAAACTTTTCCTTGCCTTGGTATTTATGGATAAAAAACTTCTCCACTACCTTCTCAACCTTAGACCTATGTCATAACCAATATCAACCCACTCAAGTATATGCTCTCTAATCCATTCCAAAACCAATATATGTCTAAGTGGGTTATGCTCTTAGCTGAGTTTGACCTTGAGTTCCTCCAACAAAAGTCAATAAAAAGGTAAGTCATTGATAACCAACTAGCCAAAGCACCCTTAGTAGATAATAAATATCCTCCCATGCATTCTTCGATGCATCTATCACCACCCTTTCTCAAGAGGACATCACCTATCAAATGACCACATTCTTCGATAGAGAAAAATGTCAACATGGTGGGGGAGATGGTATCATCCTTATTCCACATAACATTGAACCTCTTCCTTTATCCTTTAAACTTGTCTTTGATTATACAAATAATATTTTTGAGTATGAATCCCTAATGATAGGTCTCCAAACTTATTTGGTCTTGGGAGTCAAGATAATCAACATCTTTGGTGACTCCTAACTTATGGTCAACCAAATAAATGACTCTTATCAATGTAAGAATTATATCTTATAATAGTATAAACAACTAGTTGATATACTCTTAGCATCCTTTAAACACTACTGGATTCAAGCCACTTCATGATCAATGAACAAGCTTTTTGAAACAATGTATTCTCTTTCTTCTTAGATCCCATCTATACCTTATAACTCCAAGCTATCAAACGTTATCCATCATCTTAACTAGCCTTCTTATATCAACTTAAAATCTCCAATCATATTTAATGTAGAGGAGATCCAACCTAACCTTTAGTATAAGGATCTCTAAATATATCAACTTTACCATAATCCCTTCCAATCTTTCTAAGAATGGATGAAAAGCATTCATTTAGGGTACCTCTCATTGCACCATAATAAGGGGAATCCCTTACAAGTGTGGCTTCAATGACCTTATTTTTTTCTTCCTAAATAGTCACAAGGCCTCTCATGCTATTAGGGAAATTCATGATGAAGTTTTTAGAGGACAATTTAGTGGCCTAGCTATTGATAAACATATCCTTCACCTTGGCTACTATTGGCCCACCTTTAACTAAGATTGTTTTGATTATGTGAATAAGTGTGTTAAATGTCAACAACACAACAATTTGCATCACACACCTAGCCATAATCTCCAAGTATTCAAATATTTTTGACCCTTATTGTAATGGTGTTTAGATCTTATTGGTGAAATTAACCTTCATTCTTTGTAGTGACATCATTCTATCATCACTATAATAGAATATTTCACCAAATGGGTAGAGGCTATTCCTCTCATCTGAACTAAAGTTAAAATTATTGTCAATTTTATCAACCATCACATTATCTATCATTTTAGTGTTCATAAAATAATTATTGATAATGGTAAATAATTTAAGAACAAACAAGTCCAGGGTCTTTGTGACACATTCAGTGTTATGTTAAGTTTCTCATCACCTTATCATCCATAAGAAAATGGACAGGCCAAAGCCTTTAAAAAAATTCTTAATAACATGCTAATTAAAATGGTTAATGTATCTAGTTAGGATTGACATTTACACATCTCTTTGACCTTATGGGAATATATTATTAGCATTCAAACCCCTACAGGTGCTAACCCCTTCTCTCCTATGTTTGGAGTAAAGGTTGTATTACCTCTCGAAGTAATAATTCCCTTTCTTTGTATATCCCTAGAAGATATAATTTCTAAGGGTGATTATCATCAAGAATTTTTATCCTAAATTGAGTTACTTGATGAATGCCATTTAGTCACACTTACCCATATTTGTGTCTATCAAGAATGCATCAAGCATGATTATAACAAGTACCAAAAAGTGTGATAATTCAATATCAAAGATCTCATCTTAAAGGAAAATCAACATGTAACCAATATGGAGAAAATTAAGTGGGGTAATTTTTCTTAAAATTGGCTTGGACCTTATATCATATTTCACAAGTATGGATCAGGAGCTTACTAGTTATCCTCTCTTGAAAGAAAACTAGAACTTGAATCTCTTAATGCTTCACATCTACATCCTTTCTTTTTTTTTAAAATATCAAACTCACCTTTTGTCTAACTTAAGCTCATCCCTTATTTTCATCAACATTCATCTCCTTATTTTAAGGACAAATGATTACAATTAGATCATGTGGTTCTCCATCATAACATTAGCCTAACCTTGAACATGGGTACCATAGCTCTACCCATGTCATGGTTCTCATTGTACTTTTTTTCCTTTTATAGGATAAATTCCCATTATCATTGACATTTGTAACTCCTTTACCCATTATCAATAGTATTATACCTTTATCCTGCCTTCATCGAGATTAACCTTTTAATCCTATATAATCAAATCCATGTTAATAGCCTAAAAAAATAAAAAAATTACAAAATAATAAAAAATCATATATTTTATGGGTCATTCCAACCATTCAAAAACTACTCCCCTGAAGGATAGCTACCAAAACCAATCAAAATTATTGAATGTAAGGTATATTATTCCCTTAAAGGATAGCTATCAAATGAATTCAACAAATATAAAAAACTTAGACCACTCCCTTGAAATATGGCCGAGTAAAACATTTATCAAAGAATAGTAATTCTTAGGAAGATTCTCACATCAATCAACTTCCTAATCAAAAGACCCATTATCAAAATAAAAACTAATTTTGGAATCCACAATTAGATTTTCATAAGTAGACTTTGAACATCAATTGGTATACACCTTATATGACATGGAATTATTTATACTAGCTCATCAATAACATGTTGAAGAAGCATGCTAGTCTCACAAGAAGATTTCATTATCATCCATCTTCCCTCTATCAAATAAGGGATTTTTGAGCTTAGTTGACATTATGTGATCAAGAAACTATTTAAATAACTAAAAAATGCTAATTCAAATAATTTGGAGGGCCTATGTTCATAAGACAATCTAGCTTTATTTTGTTTGAGTCCTTGCCAAAGAAGAGGCATCTTATCTTCTTCCTATTCTCTCATACTTACACATTCACTTAGACACTTATATTTTTTATTGTCTCATCTTTCTCATCTCTCCTCAAATTTAGTTTTGTTATCCAACTTAATCTATGTGTTTTAAGATTTAATCAACTTCATCTAATACAATCCATTAAAAACATTTAAATACCAATTTTGTGTTTTATTATGTGTTTGACATCTTGTTTTATTTATTTTAGTGTTTTGATAAATAAAAAAAAATTAATGAAATAACCATCTCAAATATTATCATAACATCATAGCCATAATCTAATCATCACATCATCATAATCATATCCTATCCTATCTATCACATCATCATCATTTATCAGATCACATGTCTATGAGTCATCCACATATGTTATCCTAGCTATGTAGGGGAAACATAGATTCATTAATCTAAAAACATCCACATTTATAATAAGTCACACATCAAACTATGAACATCATTATCATATACATAAACAACATCTACATATCTAATCACATCAACTAGTCATAAACCATCTATCATTTAATTAAACATTTAATCATCCATTATAAATCAATGAGTCATCACACATGTCTATCTAGATATCAGGGAACATAGATTCATTAATATTCTAATAAAACATAAATTCTAATCATAATCAACAAAAAAACATCATGATCATAAAAAACACAAACATATCCATAAGCTACATCCACAACCATAATCACATCATGAGTTTTTGATCAAAATAATCATATATACATAGCAGTAATGTCTACATCTCTCAAAATAATATAAATATAACTACATCAACTCACATTATGGTATCAAAATACTATAATATATCATAAAATAGAGTCTCATGAAAATATAAGGTGTTGGAGTATAGTTAATCCCTAGAACCTATCCATCTATAGGACCTCTATATGCACCAAAAGATGTTGCCCACTGACTTGGTGTAGAAATGTTGGCTCCCCCACCCCCTTGTTGTGTCACATACTCATAAAAACATGGATCATTTGGAAGGTTGTTAAATACTAGTGCCTCATAGTAGCAAATATCCTCTACTATGGTAATGTATTTAGACATAGGAATTATCTTTAATGGTCTTATATGTGGTGGTAGATGTGTTACTCCCTATTTTAAGGTGTACCTCTCTTGTGTAACTAAGGATAGCTACGATTGTGCCTCATCTCTCTTATATGAGGGTACCCACATGGCCTTATGTCATGTCCCTCTCTAATGTCATTAATGCTAATGTTGCATGTGTCATTGTTAACACTACTCTAGCCTGATCCCTCTCTCTAATGAGTACCTACCTATCTAGGGTATCCACCTCCATCTAGTCCCCACCCCTCTACTCCATATCAACATCTATGGCCTATTTCCTAACTTATATATCATCACCTCCAAACACCACCTCATCATAATGTGCCTAAACCACATAAGGTACTTTTATGTGACCCTTACATCATCAATATTTAGTCTCACTAGTAGTTCCTCCCAATCAAAGTTAAACTCCTTTATCTATGGCTCAGGTAGTGAAAAATTGGCATCTTCCCTTTGATACCACAAGAAAGCACCTAGGATATCTTGCACTAGCCTAAACTACCTCGTCACCCTATTAAAAGGAATCAAATCTACCTCAGGGTCTCATCTAACCTCAATCCACCTATAACTCTATAAATATAATATCTACCTCATAAAACCTACCCATGCTATAAATATGACATATGATCTCTAGATGAAATCAATCTCAATGAATGCATCCAGCCTATCTTGGTACCATTCTAGGTCTCATGTCCCTTCCCTTGGCCTTATGAAAGAATAATCATACCCCCATTGCATAAACCCAACTCTTTAGTCCATCTAAATAAATCCACGACATGACAACCCACCTATTTGAAGTACCTCGATGTGTTCATATGCTTAATATTAAAGCACAAACTTGGTGTTTATTCCATACCTCTTATGTGATCTATAACCCCAAATCTCTTGATAGATTTGTACTAGTAGGAGAGGTGCTCAAGAATATATCGTCTAATCCATCATCATTCTTACTATAATGCTTAGTAATACCAAATAAAATCTACCAATGATCAACTCTGATAGTGTGTAACAAGTAATGGCCATCATCATGATGATGATGACCCATATGATCTCATATATATATATGATTTAGGGGTGCATAATTAAGGCCTCCCACATGACACCTTATGTGAATTGAGACCTTCTTGTATATCACATCCATAATCTCATCACATTCCTCACTATTGATATGCTCTATCGACTCACCTTGTATTAGTAGCCTCATGATCTGATGGATGTCCTATAACATGATCATCATCTTTCTAGTCACTAGCAAGAATGTGTTAGTGGTCAAGTCCAATTTTTTAATGAGGGATACCAAATTAACCACATCTATAAGTTTGCATTAATAAAATAAAATACATCCCAAGCCCATTACTATCAAGTGATCCCACTCTTGGTCTATTATCACTCGATGGGCCTCATCCAAGAACTATGGAACTCGATCCTACATCTATAACTTCTCCCTCACCTATAGGATTAGACACATTCCTTATTATTATTTACCTATCATAATGCCACCTATGACTACTACCATAAACCTAACCTTAACCTTCACCTTATCCACATATCCTCACTTAATTCACCCTTAACCACCTACATTTACTTTACCCTTCACCCACACTTACCCTTAACCCATTTTTTCATATATATTTTCAACTTATCCTAAACCATCTATGATCATGTATCGATTGATGATGTTTCCTTATGGAAGAATCACCAATCACCCTCAACCATTGATGGTTTAGTTTTGAACCACTAATGGTTTACACATTAACCACTTTGATGGTTTCTATCGGTGGTTGATGATTGACTATCGATTGGTGATGGTCAATAATAACCACTGACAGTCACTATGTGGTGATTTATAATGACAAACCAAGCCTTAAGGCTAATCTAACTACCCAAAACATCAAAAATAATTCCAAATTTTAACCTAACCCTACTATAATTATCCCTTATACTAGTTCTCACACAACCATTACCCATGCCATACCCAATTTCATACCATCATTTTCAAAACCTCTCAATTTCAAAATGTCTCACCCTACCCACCCATAATAACTATACAAACAATAAAATCACAAATAACTATCAAATTCAAAATCATCACCTACCTCATTCCATGACTACAATTATGGTGTCACTCTCATAACTTATTCTACTCACCCCCATGCTCTAAATTTTCCTCTATGCATCCTCATTAGATCAATCCCACTCTAGCCCATTCGATCACCCAATCACCTTTTAGTCATCCTCACCTGATCACCATCTCACTCATCTCACATAAATCTCTAGATGGTTGATGGTGATTAGTCATCCTCATTTGACTGTTAACCCTCACTCTTTTGGGGTTGATGTCTAACCACCAATGATCACTATATGACCACTAATGGTTGACCTTGACCATTGATGGCTAACCCCTCTAATTTTTTGGCATAATAACCACACTTTTTACCAACTCTCTCCACAACCAACATTACCATCAACCAAACCTATTCAAGATCACATTTTCTACCAACCCACCAACAAACCAAACCACTTAAATTTGGTTATTTTGGCTTGACTTTCACACTTTTTGATATAACCTTACCTTGGTCATTTTTGACTGCTAAGACTCTTTTGGCATAGTTGAATAACTTGAACTTTCACTACTTTTTTTCACCAAACATTTTAGTGCCACAAATCATGACCCTTTACAGTCCCATTACCTACAACCCTTTTGTGTCTTCCTAGGATCACATCCTACCTTAGATACCTACAAACACATTTGACCTTATCTAGGAGAATTGATTTTACAAGTGCAGCCATAACCACCATGACCAAATTTAGTCACTTGGTCCACTTGTCACGTGTCCTTCTAGTACCAACCATGATTTAAAAAATACCTCACCTATGTCATCCTAGTCTATGCATGATATGTGATATCATATTTAATCATATTTTGTGCACATACTTGCACTTAATTACCTAACCTCTCACCAAATTTATCACCCACTTAATCACTATCAAACCTACCACCAAATATGTTTCACTTCATTAATTCCCAGTTTGAGAGGGAACAACTCCTCCCATTCACAGGGCATCTAACCTTTTGTTTTTTATTTTGTAGCTTATCAACACAAACTACATAATAAAAAGGAGTAAAATGTAGACACTAGCAAACTACACACTATGGCTCTAGATGTTGTACTAACCCTTAGACCACCCCTAGATCCCCTTGGGACCATTTCCTAGCCATTTACCCCATCAATTAGTAGTGAAAATAACTAATTTTATCTATTTATGATTATGACCCTAACTACCAATGGTTGACCCTTAATCATCAATAGTTAACCTTAACCATCGATGGTTCTCCCTTAATAACCTCAAAGGTTAACTTCAACTAAAACTCTAACTTTATTTTCTATTAATATCTATTTTATCCATCACTTTATAGAATGAATGCATGTTTAGCTTAAAATTAGATAGCTTATTAGACATCTTGTTGAAATTATTGTTTCACCACTCCCTTCCCTCTATATTAAGAGAGGAATAGGAGGTGAAAGAGATGAATATAACTTCTTATGTAAGATATCAGAGCTTCTTGTGTAGGTATCCTTCTTAATTCCAATAACTAGGATAGAGATCAAAACTGTTGATGCAACTCATCAGCCAATATCTAAGGTACTATCACTCTACTACAATTGCTTTAGAATATACAACAGCTTTTAGCCAACCTTAACATTCCTTAGACTAGAAATAATAAATCTAAGTATATATTTCTTATTTATATTCAATAATTAGTTTTTATGTGTCATTACTTGTGTCACTTTCCCTCTACCTGAACCAGACACCTCTGAATACTAGCCTATGTCTCACAACCAACACCCAACCTAAACATACCTTTTAGAACCTCTCTACAACCTTCTCAACCAAACCTTTTCTTCTAAGCTAGATCCCATAGTAACTAGAAATAGTTTTCTAACCACCAATAGTTTGACCTTAACCACTAATGGCTTACTAACCATCGATAGTTACCCAGCCACCAATAGTTTAAACCAACCACTAAAAGTCTTTGTCTATAATTTTCAACAATAAGCTTATTTGATCTATCAGAACCTAATAAAATACCATTTTTTGAGTTTTTATCTTATCACATAAGATCACTCAATCTTCTAAACCATGTTTGATTTATTTAACATTGATATCTAATAGTTTATTTTTATTATTATTCAAAATCACTTATTTCTTCTCAAGCACTTCTTGTATTTCATTTTAGTATACTCTATTATTTATGTAAGTAATTTATCTTTCATTTTCTAAACTTAGTTGTTTAAAGGTATGGATTGACAACATCTAAGGAAGATTGTTCTTCTTGGATCTAGCTCATGCTAGGCAATCCACCCTACTATCTAGCTAATCAATAAGTTTTTTAGTGTTTTCTTATCTATAGGTCATTCCTCCCTAGACAAAGAGGAGTCTCCACAATCATATGGATCAACATGTGTAACATATCAGGTTCTAATAACCTCACCCTTTTTCATGTTTTACATTCTTATTTGTAAATAAATAATGTAAAATTTTAGTGAAATAATCAAAAAAAGTAAATGCATAAACAACCATAAAACATAGGGATATGAGTACACACTGACCTCTAACCTTATCAAGGAAATCTTATGTCCTTCTATGTGCATGTGTAGCCTAGTTGAATCATGCCACTAAATCTAGATCCGATCTACTAGATAGAATTAAAAGGCATGGCCACAGTGCTGTAAAGGAATTAAAGTTTCACCTTTCACCCCAAGTAGCACATTTATTGTAAAATAGGCTTATTCACTATAAAATCCTAATTATTCATTTTTAAAAGGTTTGACACATTTTAACAACCTCATGTTGTTGAAATTTTCCCTCCAAGAGAACTTGTATTGGTTAAACATTATTTATCAATGATAATTAAGCTCACATCATTATATTATTCTAATGTTCTATGTGTTATTTATGTCTGTTAATCCTTGATTGTGGGTAACATTCACCCCTCTCATCATTATCCATTCCCAACACCTCTTCATTGAACTCGAAACTCACTTATATGTCATATTATATGCACATTTGGGTCTATATTAATACTATTTGTGGACCATTTTTCATCCCTCTCAATGTTTCACTATGTTCCTATGCCTCTACATAAAATACTTATGCATTTAGTGTGTCCTTGATAGAATATATGTGGATATGCCTTATTCATCAAAAGTTTTGTAATGTGTTTATGGTATTATAAGTGCTTGATCTATTATGGGTGCATCACCTCTTTTATTTTTATCACTCTCTTACATTCTCTCTCCCTTTTCCCTAAAAAATCTTAGGTTTAGACTAGTGGTATATTTACTTTTATACTCTTTAGGCCTACATGCTAGTCTTAAACTAGGTACACTTAGAATAGAATGAATGTGGCCTACTCTAGAGGCTCATCCCAAGGAGAGCAAGGGTACCACACCTTTGGGATGTTCCCATCACTATGATGAGACAACTAATGCTCTTGCATGTAACTAAGAAATTAATAGTTCTACACCCAACACTATAGACTCTTTCCCCCGTATAATAATTTTATGCTTAGTACCCCATCAAAAATCACTTCCATATCATAAAAAATCTAAGAATGGACATTTAGAATGATACTAGTTTCTAGCACACCTAGTGGGACCAAAATTTAAATAAAAAGCTAAAGAATTAGTATTATCTTTGGATAACAAGTGTATCAGACACTCAATAAGTACACTTGGAAACTCTAAATAGTTCTAGTTTGTAAAGAGTAACCCCTATTACATGGCAAGAAGAACAAGATCATCTACACAAAGCATTGATTCCCATTTCACTAATCTATTAGTTCCATTTAGAAGAAGAAGAGTTAGAGTGTCTTTTACCCCTTTCATAAGGAGAATCATAAGATAGTCATCCCCTAGAGCATATCCCACCCCTACATTTGGAAGGTTCTCTGCACCTAAAAGAAGCCTATTCCTTATGCCATTCATGGATATACCAAAGAATCAAATGTTTCTACTTTTTAATGGAGGTAGTACATTAGTACTCATGCAATATGATGACATTATAATTACATCCCTCAAAATTCTATCCTATTTCATGTGTGAAAATTTAACTTCCTCTATTAAACATATTCAAAACATGATAAATATATACTCAGTGTACCATGTCATTAAGGATAATTTCATAGTCAAGCTATTTGACTCCTCATTTAAAGGTAAAGCCATCCAATGGTATTAAGGATTGATACCAAATTACATCCACAACTAGGATGAACTCAATGAAGAATTATGCAATCAATTTGAAGAGCAAAGTGACCACTTGTCCCTGATAGAGAAGTTCATGACCATAAATCAAATGCTAATGAAATGATGGTCAACTTCAACTTTATATTCTAGAGAGTTTAGGATATAACCCCATTTTTGTGTAATCCATATCTTAGCACTACATTTATATTTTTTTTTAAAGGCTCTTACATTGATATAGTAGTGATGATTTAGTCTATGGGAGGCACATTCCTACTAGATGACTATGAATTTATAGTACATATAGAACTATTAGATCTTAATAGGAATGATTATGCCTATAATTCCTATGCCTATATTTATGGATCTACTTCCTAACTAAGTAGCTATAAAACTTATGCTAGTACCTATCCATACTGTAGTGAGCCCACGTACTTCATCTACCATCTCTTCTAGTGAATTACACAAAGTGAAATTTCTACTAAAATGTTTTTGGAATGAGATTGTTTCTCTCAGAAGGTAGCATGCATAGTATCCCAAATCCCAACAACCCTTCACTCAATAGTAACAATCAAACAAATTTCCCTACCAAGGTAGTGTGCAAGCACAAAATCATCTCTCATATAATAGAATATCATATGTATAGAAGACTAATAATACTAGTGTCTTTAGAGCCCTTGTCTTAGTATAAAATAGCCTATCATAGGCTTATAAATGGTTCTTCCCATGTAACCAACCACATGATCAAGCTACATACACAAATACAATCATGAACCAAGAACTTATGATGAAATTTTTTCCCTTAATATTAAGATCAAATAAGTAACACAACTCCACATATGAGAGAAGTCTAGGTGCAAGCTTAATCATAGGATGGGTCTAATTTCATCAATTACAATGAGGAAGACTTTAATTATGTAAATCAAGGTGATTTACCTAGTGGAAGAAGCACTCTAGTTGATTTCAATATGATATTTAAGAGGAGAGATATAGAATATGACATAATAACTATCACACCCTTGTATTCCATGAATCAGATCACTCACATAGGTACACAAGACAAGGCACCTAGCCAACCTTCACACTTAAAAAAGGTTATATATAAGGAAGGATTATCTCAAACTAGTGTACCAACATCAAAAGATACCATTCCATAAAGGCAACCACCCAAAGGAGCTCAAGTTCCCTTCAACATAGTAGAGAATATAAAGAAGATGAACCTCTATGTAACTATGTGGGATCCACTCACCATTCCATCTCAACAAAATTTATTACATGATGCACTGAAAGGATTTTAGGTGTAGGGAATCCTAACTATCATTTTCACCTCTATGGGTTTATACCTAAAATTAATAGAATAGGTACATGTGTGAAATAATAGTAAGTTGCCTCCATTTTATGTCTCCTTAATCATTGACCAACATATAATACATAAATTCATGATTGAATCATATACAAGCAACTCGTTGATGCCCAAAAATATCATGGATACACTAGGAATTATGTATTCCCTTATTTCAAAGGGATTAGTCCAGCTCAATGGCATAATAGTTAAATATATAGGGGTCATCAAAGATTTGAATCTTACACTACATACATGGCTAAGCCTCTCCATTGTGTAGGATATTGTAGTCATTAACTTATCCCCTACTTCACCATCTACCTCTCTCGAGACTTCATTATGACCATGGGTAGGTATTTTTATTTAGATTGGTCACATATGTTATTAAGAACCATATATGGGATGAAAATGACCATAAGGGTAGAGCCTATTTTCAAGAGCCACATTTCCATACTCTCCCAATTTGATTAAGCAAAATTATGTAATGTTTAACTAAGAGATAATTCATTTCTCCACAAGGCCACAACACTGCTAAAAGAGATCCCAAATAACCTATTTAATTAATGGGTGCATGAACATTTTGAGTGTGATCCATATGAAAATGTATAAATAGGGTTAGGCACATATTGTATCATGAAGGAAGATCCCATGATTCTCAAACTCATAAAGGCAAATAAGGATCCTATAAGTACATGGCAATTATACTTTGATTTATCCCAAAGTAAGAATGGCATAGTAACTGATGTTATGTTGGTCTCATCCCATAAGGATAAATACTTCCAAGCCTTTATACTATAGTTCACTTGCACAAAACAATGCAACCAAGTATGAGGCATTGATCCAAGGCCTTCATCTTGCACAAAAGAAAGTAATCAAGATGCTACAAGAATTAGGTGATAGTGTAATGGTTATCAACCATGTTAGAGCATTAATAATGACCACTAATGGCTTGATAAAATCCTATAAACATAGATCATGGGATATGATTGAAGGATTTAATAAATTCAACATCATTACTATACCAAGAGCATAAAATATTGATGTAAATAGGCTTACGACTAGAGGCATGTAGTATAACATCCCACATGACATAATGAAGGATTATAAATAACTCATCCACCTCATGGTTAGACCAT
Source organism: Torreya grandis (assembly GCA_037957365.1). NCBI lineage: Eukaryota > Viridiplantae > Streptophyta > Pinopsida > Cupressales > Taxaceae > Torreya > Torreya grandis. The sequence goes on along the minus strand of JARHVA010002343.1, from coordinate 2,134,812 downwards.
TAATTCCTAAGAATGAAAAGAATTGGAAATTAATGAGTGATGAGAAAATCATCAGGTTTCTATAGGATGAGGTAGAGTTTTGCACCTTTAACTAGGCATAGTTTTGAGCCTAATGAAGAGAATGGTCATCCAATTGAAGGGAAATATGCTACCAAAAAGTCTAGTTACGCTATAAATCATCTTCAATCATGATAACCAATTCAAATAAGATAAATTTAGTATGATAGCCAAGGAAGATATCTCTACACCCATAATTATTTTATAAGAGAAGACTATAAAAGATGGTAAGGTATGGTCCCCACTAAAAATTGAGAGTTTCATTCAACTTAGTAGGGTATATGATAAAATCTTCACATGGAGTTATAAGGATATTAGATGTTTTGACCTAGGCTTAGTGTAGCACACAATTGAACTCCATCTTAATACATAACCTATGCACTAGAACTAGATGCCCATCAATCCAGTGCTAGACCATTGATACACATAGATCTCTCCAAGCTCATTGAGGCTAGTATAATAATTATGATAAATCACTACTCATGGGTTACCAACTTAGTATTAGTGAAAAAAAATAATGGGGAAATACATCTCTATCTGGATTTTAGAGACTTGAATAAGGCTTCTCTCAAAACCACTACATTCTCCCACTAAAAGATAAAATCTTCCAGATATTCATGGGCATAGAAAGATTTTCACTATTGGATGGTACTCAAGCTACAACCAAATCCTTGTGTAGGAGAGTGACCATTATAAATCTATGTTCACCATTAAGTGGGGTACCAGTGCATGTCATTTAGATTTTAAAATGTAGGCATGATGTTCTAGAGAGCCATCAATATATAGTTCAAAGAGATCATCAATAAGGTCATCTTGGTTTCCTTGATGATATAAATATTTTTTAAGCATTTAGAATATCATTTGGATCATCTAAATCTGGTATTTTAAAGATGTAGAGAGTTTAGAATATCTCTAAACCCTAACAAATGCATCTTTGTGGTGCATGAAAGTTCCCTCATTGAGCACATTGTTTCAAAGGAAGGACTCATAATTGACCTAGAGTGATTCAAGTTCATATTGTATCATCTTCTTCTAAGCCATAAAAAAATTATCCAAAGCTTCTTAGGGAGAATCAAATTTGTGAGAAAGTTCATGCCTAGTTTTTCCATCCTAACCAAACCCCTCACTATGATGTTAAATAAAAATGTTGCATTTAGTTGGACATATGAGGGTAAGGAAAGTTTTGAGGCCATTAAACATGTCCATCATATAGGCCCCCAACTTGATCAACTTATATTACAACAAGGATTTTATCCTTTATACATTTGGTGGAGCTAAGGCTATCTCAACCATCTTTACACAATAGACCAAGAATTAGCTAGAATAACTAATTTCTTTCTTTAGCTAAGAAGTCAAGGATTAAAATCTATGATATAGCTTTATAGAGAATCATATTCTTATATTTATGAGAGATCTCTTAATAAATTTAGACATATTCTCTCCAACAACAAGATCCAATTCATGACAATGCACATAAGTGTCAAAGAGTTTGTGTTTAGTAAGGACATAAATGATAAAAGGGATATATGAATCACAAAGGTGATGGAGTATAACATATACATCTAGGTCACTAAGTTAGTGTGAGGGAAAGGACTCTATGAGTAATTGGTTGAAGTGGCAAAACTAGAAGACAATGTAGTCTTAGTGTTACATGAAGGAGAGTGCACAAGCCTAAAACCCTCGACAAACTAGGCATAAGACATGAGAGCCTTACTATAGCACAATGTATATCCTCTTGGCCTTGATAAAGTAAAGCACATGCATTTTAAGTTGTAGTCCATTCCCTATGTGATCATATAAGGTGTGTTTTTATAGAAAATATCTCAATGGTATTCTCTTGAGGTGCATAAAAGTAGAGAAAATAAGTAGGATTCTTCAAGAATTTCACATGATGGCCTTGTAGGAGTCCATTATTTTCCTAAGACCACTACCATTAAAATCACGCAAGCTAGACTATTATTGGTTAACTCTATTCAAGGATACACACACATATATGAAATTTTGTAAGAAATACACCTTCTTCGCAGTCAAATAAAGGCTAGTATCCTTACCACTACACTCTGATTCAAGATGATAAACTCTTTACATAATGGGGCTTGGATTTCATAGGCATGATTAACCCATCATCAAGCAGAGGGGTATAGATGGATTATTATAGCCATATATTATTTCATGAGGTGGATAGAAGTGATCACACTCAAAGAGGCTAATGAGACATCCATCCTCAAATTCTATGATGGAATTATGATGAGATTTGGCATCCTCACCACCATTATCTTTGATAATGCATTGGCTTTCTTTGGAACCAAGATCAATGAATTGTCCATCATACATAATATCTAACTAAGCTCTTCATTGAAATATTATCCTCAAGGTAATGGTCTAGTTGAGTCCATAAATAAGAACTTGATTCACATCATAAAAAGGACTCTAGAGGATAACTAGTAAGTTTGGCATACTAAGCTCAAAACTACCCTTTGTGTTGATCGAATCACATCCAAAAAAGTATTAGGAAATTTTCCCTTCATGCTAGTCTATAGAAGGTAGGCCAAATTTCCCACATCCCTCGAGTTGCCTTCATTAAAACTCATGCATCATTTAGAGTTACTAGATAATGATCCTCTCTAAATTAGATTAGCTAAGCTAATGGAGCTCAAAGAAACTAGAACACATGTTGCATGCACCATAGAGGTCTAATAGGTGTAAACCAAAGGGGGTTTTAGATAAAAAAGCCACTAATAGGTGTTTTAAAGAAGGAGATTTAGTGCTTAAATAGGATATAAACATAGCAAAATCTAGAATGACAACTAATTTCGATAAAATATGGAGTAACCCATATACTATAACCAATTACTAGTAATCTAATGCCTTCAACTTGCCAAATTGAATGTGTAGGAATGCCTATCCCAATCAATGGGAATCATCTCAAGCATTATCTCCATTGACTTTATATATTATAAATAAGTAGATTAGATGTTTTTCATTTCCCTAAGTGCCTTGCACACCTTTTTTAGATTATTTTCATTTCCTCCAAGCACTTACACATAGTGTATCTCTTAGCTTAGGTATTTTCCCTCTAATTAGCTTTGGCATAATTTTTGTTTTTCTAGGTGAAGTCTCAATCCATTTAAAAGATAAAGGTGTGAAACTAGTGCATTCATAATTGAAAATACTAGAAGTTATAAAGACTCTATTCCTAATGGATCACATAAAGTCTACTAGATTCTTACTTATTAGGCAAGTGGCCAATAGAGGTCACCAAAAGTTTTGACTTTTTAAGTCACCTTGGTTGGCTCAAAACTTGTTGTGATCATAAGAGGAGTTGAATTGTTATGAAATCTTAGGTAATCAAAATAAATGTGTGAAGGCATTCTCTATCCATGTTTGTTCTTGAGATAGGTAAGTATATATTTTCAAAATATAAAAGTGATGGTTCACACCCACTAGGAGTCCCTGATGTGTGCCCTAACACAAGATCCTTCATCACACAATCCAAAAGTTGTACAAGTTCAAAGATGTGGCTCCCTAATTTATAGAAGGATAATTAAAGGGAAACCAAAGGGAGTGGTTACAATTCACAAATAACATGTTAAAGACTTTTATCCTTCACACAATCTTATTTAAAGATCTCCTTGTACTTATCTAATAAGGTTTTGTGCTATTATACAAGAAGTTACATTTGTGACCCATCACTATGCAGAATCATAATATGAAGGACATGCACTACACTCTTTGATAGAATCTCATGTTTACCTTAGCATGTGAATAATTCCAAATCAATGGTGTGTGCATGGTTTGATGTACATAGACTACAAAGGAAAGGACATGTACCAAGTCTTTCACTATGCAAAATGATGATGTGGCATGCAAAAAGAGAACCTATGTAGTAATTGAAAAGTAGTAGTAGGATACAAAGAGGTAGTTGAAGGTAGTTGAGTGAAGCTTGAGACATTATCAAAATAAGTAAATGTGTAAGCATCTACCAGACATTAGGAAATGAGTACACACCACCCTTTAACCTTGTTAGGGAAATATTTCATCTTTCTATGCACATGTGTACCCAAACCAAATCCTATCACCAATTCCATATTTAATCTACTAGAAAAAATTAAAAGGCATGGCCATGGGGCTGTAAAGGAATTAAAGTTGTACCTATCACCCAAATTAGCACATTTATTGTAAAATAGGCATGGGAACACATATATTTTGGGTGCATCAACTCTTTTATTTTTCACTATCTCTTACCTTTTACCTCCTTTTTCCCTCAAAAATCTTAGGTTTAGACTAGTGGTAGATTTACTTTTCTACTTTTTAGGCCTACAAGCTAGTCTTAAACCAAGTGCACTTAGAATATAATGAATCTAGTCTATTATAGAGGCTCATCCCAAGGATCATAAGGGTCTCACATCTTTGAGACATTCCCATCATTAATATGAGACAATCGATGCTCTTGTGCATAGCTGAGTGATAACACTTCCGTATTAGGTGTTGCTTAACTAAAATTTTGCTTTTTATCTATTAATGGGAGAAAGGTAAAATTGAAATAGGGGTAGAGGTTGGTATAACTTGGATGGGGTGTGAAATTAATGATCTATATGGTTTTAGATACTCTTATTTAGCTTGGGAAGATGACCTATAATAAGAGAGAACTAGAAAAGGGTTGGTTAGCTAGGTAGGTTACGTGGATTACTTATCATGCTAGATCCAAGAAGCATGAGCTATCTAGGAGACTATCAATCTACCTTTTAATACAAGTTAATGTCTAAAATAAAATTTGCATAATATAAAGGTACTAAATCTAATGAAATAAATACTTTACAAATAAATTCTAGTGTTTAAATAAAATAACATTTAGGTGAATGCTAAATGGTCAAAAATTGATTTAGGTAAGATCAAGTTGTTGTTTCTAGTTAGTGAGGTGGGAAAGGGCTCAGAAAATAATGTTTTGGTTAAGGTTTGTGGATATTTGGTACTTGATGGTTTTGGCTAGGTTGGGTCTACATAGTGACCATTGGTAGTCAGGGTGATTGTTGATGGTTAGAGTAACTATTGGTGGTTGGGTGACTAACAATAGTTTGAAAATCAACCATCAGTAGTCAGATTGATGATTAGTAGTTTGATAGTTAACAATCAATGATCAAGATGACCATCTATGGTTACTATTGATAGGTATGGATAAGGTAAAAGGTAGGATCTATAGGTTAGAATTTAGAGGGAAAATGGAAAAAAGGTATAGTAGTTTTTTGGGGATTAGTTGATTGGTTGAGAAGTCAGAGATAGAAGGTTAGAAATAGGAGCAAGGTAAATGAGTAAATGAAAATTAATACTTATCTTATGTTATTGAAGTTGGTGGAGGATGTTGGTGAATCCTAGATTAATTTAGGTAGAGTAATGGTACTTTTCCTAAAGAATTATTTTGTTATAGGTTTGGGTCCCTATTATAGCTACTGGAAGAATAAAAACCTACTTGTTTATAGATCCTCTTTCATCCCTTTTCACCTCCTACTCCTTTCTTGTTATAGGAAAAGAAAGATGGAGGTAGAATGTTCCCTAAGAGGTTTGTTTGATAATTTTGATGTTTATGATGCATTAGCAAATGGAGAAGGTGGACATCTAGATAATATTTTTGTGTGTTAGCTCGTACATGAATCAAGTTGGTAAGCTCAGGTGTTAAAAATTAACAGTCAAAGTGTTGATCATCGATATTCAAAGTGTTAACAATTGGTAGTCGAGGGTCAAAGGGTGAAGAATCAAAGGTCAAAGGGTTAAGTTGGGCCAAGGTGGGTTAGAAGGTGGGTTGGTCAAAGAGTGTTTCGACTTAGGTTTATGGTCAAAAGGATGTAAATGGTGGGTTGAACATTTAGGGGTATTTCAACATCTAGAACTATCATGTGTGGTTTTATAGTCTCTACATTTTTCCCCTTTTTATGAAATTTATATCAATAACCTATAAAATAAAATAAAATGTGGGTCGAAGGTTCAATTTCCCTAAGTGTGGGAGGAGGCAATCCCCCTCAAATTGGGATTTGATGAGGTGAAGAAAAATTAGGTACAATTTTGATGAGTGATTAAGTGGATGAAAAGGTTGGTGATAAGGGTGGTAGGTGAGGTTGGCCATTAAGGCACAAACATGCACATAAAATGTGACTAAGCATGATAGTCAATATCATACATAGACTAATTTACCAATGCTGATTAAAATAAGTTCAATTATAGAAGGACAAGTGATAGGGTAACTAGGCCCCAATGTTAGGTATAGATAATCAAGTTACTCTATAAGTATTCTAGACAAGGTCAGTGTCTCATAGGTATATAAGATACCTAGGAAAAAACAAAATGGTTTGTTGTGCATGAGGTGGTAAAAGTTAAAATATTCAACATAGTAAGTTAATTGATGTAGTAAAAAAGGACTAAGACAAGGTCATAGTAAAATATGTGAATAGTTTGGGTTAAAAATGACCAACATCAAGGTGGATGTGGTCAGATGGTTGGTTGGTTGGTTGGAGAGGGTGTTATCCAATGGTTCATGGTTATTTTGTGGATAATAGGTGATCTCTAAAGGTTAGCTAGTTTTGTTTAAATGGGTTGCCCCAATTTGATGTACCACTTGGTTTAGTTGGATAAAAGGTTTGGTGAATAAGGGTAATCTCTAATGGTTAAAGTTTTGTAGAGAAAGGTAATCTCCAAAGGTTGGGGTAGAAAGTGAATCCCCAATGGTTGGGTGGTGTTTCAAATGGGTCTCCCCAATTTGATGTACCATTTTACTTGGGTTTGGTAGGAGAAGGTTTGCAGATAAAGGTAATTTCTAATGGTTTATGGTTAAGGTAAGTGTAGGTTGGAGAATGGTAATCTCCAAAGGTTGGGTTTGGTTTGGTGGAGAAGTTTTTCTTTAAGGTTTATGATTTAGTGGAGAAGGTGTTATCCAATAGGTCATGGTCAAGTTAATCAATTGGTGGAGAAGGTGACTCCAAAAGGATGGAAAAGGTGACTCCAAAATAGGTTCACTAATTGGTTGGTTTTAATGACTTAAAAAGGGGAAGACATGTATTCCTAAGTGGTCATTAAAGTATAAGGAGGTTAAATTCTCTTATTGACAAAGACTATGATGGTAAGATAGGTAGGCTTATGAACATAAACCCTTGTCATGCTTTTGATTTATTGTTAGTTCAATGGTTAAATAAAGGTAGCCTGATCACATGGTGTCAAGTAAGCTAAAAAATATCTTGATTTATGGAGGACAAAAGGGGAGATGGATGATAGGTAGTGGGTGATAGGTAGGGTAAATTTATTATGGGGATGTCTTGTCCCTTTTGTAGGTGACCTAAAAACCATGATAGATAAGTCCATGTCATATGCTAGGTATAGATGGATCGATGTGAGAAGTCTATTGATCCTATAGTGAAAGATGATTATAGATTTCTTAGGATTAATTGGTGTTTGCATTTGATATAGGGTCTGTTATTTCTTATTTTTATATATTTGAGAAGTTGATTGATATGGGAAGATTTAAATGATTATTTGTGACAAAGTTGACTTATCCATACTTTAAGGGAGTGGTCTAAGTTTTTATTTGTTTGTGTTTGATAATTTTCCTTCAAAGGGGCAATCTACTTTAAGCTCAAGCAATTTATATTTTGGAGTAGTTATTCTTCAAGGGAGTAGTTTTCATGCTAGAAATGTTGACCCGAGTTATTGTTTAGTATCCAAAATTGTATATATGCTAGTTTAGACATGAATTATTTATATAGGCCTAAGGTTTTCCTTTATGAAGGAAAATCCATATCACAAGGAAGGTGATGATGGGAAAAAGAGGTGGTTTAATTGACAATGACCATGGGAATTTTTCCTAAAAAGGTTATAAAATACCATTAGGATCATACCATGGCTAGAGATGTGGTATCAATGCTTAAGATTAGTTTAAATTTATGATGGATAATCACATGATCATATTTTAAATTAGTTATCCTTAAATATAAGGATAAGAAAGTGATTGAAAAGAAGGGATGAGCTTAAGTTAGACATAAGATGACTAGGAACTTGGTTTAACCAAAGGACATGCACATAAATGCAAAAGTATTTGAGGAGGTTGAGGTTCTGATATACCCTAGATCTATGCTTGTGTAAATGATTGATGTTAATTATGAGAGTAGATGTCCCCCAATTAATTTTTGACACTTGATTAGATGTGTAAAAATTTGGATTGACAAAAAGGGTGAGGTTTATTAGTTGATAGTTAGGTAGAGAAGGGTAATCTCTAATGCTTTAAAGGAGAAGGTAATTACCAAATAGGCTAATTGGTGTCTAAATTCATTTACCTAATTTGGTTTACCATTTGGTTAAAGTTGGGTTGATGGATAATGTAATCTCTAAAGGTTGGGGGATAAGGTGACTCTAAAATAGGTTGGTGGAGAAAGGTAATATCCAAAGGTTGAGGGAGAAGGAGACTCCTAAATAGGTTAGTGGAGAAGGGTAATATATAATGGTTGAGGGTGAAGGTGACTACCAAATAGGTTTGTGGAGAAGGGTAATCTCCAATGGTTGGGGTAAAAGGTGATTCCCATATAGATTGGTGGATAAGGGTAATCTCAAATGGTTGGAGGAGAAGGTGACTCCCAAATAGGTTGGTGGAGAAGGGTAATATCCAATGGTTTAGGGAGAAGGTCACTCCCAAATAAGTTGGTGATCATAAAAATGTGAAAAAGGTGGCCCAAAATGACTAAGGTTAAAGTCATTCAATTGGTTGGTTGATGGAGAAAGGTAACCTCCAATGGTTTCATGGTTAAGGTAAGGTGGTTGGTTGGTTGTTTCTTGGGTATTCAAGGTAGGATGTGACCTTGAGAAGGCAAAAATGGTTGGTTGGGTTGGTAAGGTGGAGAAGGGTAATTTACAATGGTTAAGGGGAGAAGGTGATTTTTAAATTAGTTTGGTTAGGTGAAGGAGAAAGGTAATATATAATAGTTTAGGGTTGGTTGGATAATAGGTTAAGGTAAAGAGGCCAAAGGTTAGTTTTTTCCATTGTATGGTTTGGGTGTATAAATGGTCAAAGTCTTAGAGAGGGAAAGTTCCCCTAGTCTGATCTTTCTATGGATGGTTGAAGATGGGAAAATGATCCCAAGGTGAGGTGTTGGTTAATAAAGGATTTTATGATGGGTGAAGATGACTTCTTGTACCTCCCAAAATGGGGTGTTATTGTTAGTTTCTAGTTGTTAGTGGTTAGTTGGTTCAAGTTGTAAGTGGTGGTTTAGGTGGGATTTCCTTTATTGTACTAAGGCTAAGAAAATTATGTTAGACCTGATTTAGGTAGGTTAGGGTAGGTCCAATAATTTTGATGGGTTGGTCTTGGTTTGGGTTGTTAGATAGGTTGGTTATGGTTGAGTTAAAAGGTATGTTGATTGAATTGGTGTAAAGGTTGGTTTGATTGGTTGAGAGAGGGAAGATAAATGGTTGAGCTAGTTTATTGGTTGGGTTAGTTTGATTTTTTGGTTTGGTTAATGAGGTAAGGTTGGGTGGATGGTTATAGGTAAGGTTAGGTTTATGGTAAATTTGGTTGCGTTAATGGTATTTTTGGTTTGGTTGATGGTAGTTGAGGTAGGGTTACTGGTTTTTAAGGTTGGGTTGATAGTTGGTAAGGTAAGGATGATAGTTGTTAAGACTGGGTTCCACAAAATTGTTAAGTGGAAGAGGTAGTTTGGTTGGTTCCATATGGGTAAGTGGAAGAGGTTGGTTGGTTGGTTGGTTGGTTCCACATGGTTAAGTAGAAGAGGTTGGTTCATTGGTTATACAAGGGTAAGTAGAAGAGATTGGTTGGTTAGTTCTAAATGGGTAAGTGGAAGAGGTTGGTTGGTTGGTTCCAGATTAGTAAGTGGAAAAGGTTGGTTGGCTAGTTCCACATGAGTAAGTGGAAGAGATAGGTTGGTTTTCTTGATTATGATTTTGAAGGAAATTTGAGTAAGTTCCAATTGGTTAATAAGTGGAGGATAGACCAAATCTTGGTGTTGAGATAAAAAGGGATGCCTCAAAGTGGGTTGGAGTAGTTGATATGATGGCTGGGGTAGTTTACCTAATAGTTGATGAGGTTGGATAAGTCAAAGTTGAGGTTGGTTATGATAACTGTTAAGTTGGTGTTGAGGGGTTACTGTTGGGTATGATGATGGTTAAATGGTCATTGATAGTTTAGTGGTTGGTTGTAGTTGAGATTTTATTGGTTGTAGGTGAGGGTTAATTGGTCATGGGTATTAGAAATAGATGACACTACTTTGATTATCTAGTCCATTAACATTGTAAATAGCTTAGGTGGTAGTTGATAGTTTTTTGGTTGGTTGTAGTTGAGGTTTGATAGGTGATAAGTAGGGTTTGGTCAATTTTGGGTGAGGTTGGGATGGTTTTTGATGAGGTTAGGTTGGTTATAGGTAAGGTTAGGTTCTTTTTAGGGTAGGTTAGGTTCATTATAGGTAAAGATAGGAGCATAAGTGGCTCATGATGCAAGGTATCACTCTAAGGCAAGATGGTTGTTCTCTAAGATCCTAGCAAAGTTAGGACCTCTAGAAGAGAATATATATATATATATATATATATATATGGGTTACTCATTAAACAAAAAAATGAAGGAAAGATGGTGGAAGGTAGGTTTCCAATAACCCAAACAAAGAGAATACAAGAAAAATTCAAAAAGGCAAAACACACATTCAACTATGTTACCTCCTAGGGTTCTTTTTAGTCTCTCTTTTGGCTTATGCCTTAAGTTAGTAATAATTTTTGAAGACTTGGATTGTAGATCAAGTACTTGAAAATAATTTTATGGTTAGTTTTAAGTTAGTTATGGATCTCAAAAATCTATATTGAAATTCAATACATGGCTTGATATTAGGGCCTACCCCCTCACTTCACACACCACAATAGTAAGTGTGTTAGGTGCTTAGACAATATATACTAGTTTATAGAGTTTAGACTCAACCAAAGAGTTGAGTTATGGTTTCTCTTATAGGTAGTGAAGTCAATGTAAGATAGCCAAAGGGTGAAAGTTTACCACTAGGTGATGAAATTCTAGTCAAGCCTTATGCCAACTGTTAAGATGTTTGATTGATAATGGTTTGGTATGGTTTGTGATAAAGATGTGAAGCTACGATTGATTATTTTAATTTAATTTAACTAAGCTAAACTTTTAAGTAAACAATGTATTTAGTTAATTTTATACCCTAAAGAAATTTTGATTTCATTGTATGAGCATAGATTAAAGATGAAAAGGGGACTAGAAGTAACTAGGCCCCACTGGGTGTGCAATAATGTTTTAATCAAATTTTGAATTTTATCTATTTATGAATGAAAGGTAAAACTAAAAGAGGGGTAGTGGTTGGTAGAACCTAGAGGGGGTGTGTGCTTCATGATCCAAATAGTTGTAGATAATCTTTTTTGGCTTGGGAAGATGACCTACAATAAGAGAAAACTAGAAAAGGGTTGGTTAATTAGGTAAGTTGTGTGTATTTCCTATAATGATAGATCTGAGAAGTTTGAGCTATCTATGAGGCTATCAATCCACCTTTTGATACAAGTTAATGTTGAAAAGAAAGGTTACATATCATAAAAGTATTAAATCTAAAGAAATAAATACATTATAAATGAATACTAGTATTCTAACAAAATAACATTTAGTTGAATGATAAATAGTTATAAAATGGTTTAGGTAGAGTTAAGTTGTTTTTTCTAGTCTGTGAGGTGACAAAGGGCTCAAAAATCAAGGTTTTGGTTAAGGTTGGTGGGTATTTAGTGCTTTCTAGTTTTTGTTAGGTTGGGTCCACACAATAACCATCAATGATCACTGTGGTAAGAGAACAACATGTTATTTCTAAACTATTACCCCCAACCAAATTAAATTTTTTGTGTCTCTCCTTGTTCATAAACTACTACCTAATTTTCTAAACTTGACTTAATCTATTTTAACTCTAGTATTGACCTGTTATTGCTATGTTTAGTTATTTTCTCTAACAAGAATTCATTTGTTCTTGTATTTCATTTCAATTATTTTATGTTATTTGATGCAATTACTTTCATTTTATCTCTTTTAACTTGATTTTTATCAAAGAGTGGATTGACATCTTCCTTGCAAGCTCACGCTTCTTGGGTCCAGCTCATCCAAGGCAATCCACCTAAATATCTTGATAACAACCCATTTTATTATTAATTTCTTATCTATAAGTTATTCCTTTAAATGCAAAGAGGATCTCTCCATAATCATCTAGATCACATGCACATAACAACTAGGTTCTTATACCACACCCTTATTACTAGTTTCTTATCTTCTTCTTAAATTAAGAAATGAGTAAAAATTAAGAGAAACATTTTGTCACATCCAGTTAATACTTACATCAAATAAAATTTGGAAGAGATAAAATGTAATTACTTTCATCAAATAACATAAAAGAACTAACATGAAATAGAATAATAGATTAATGCTTGTTATAAAAAATAACTAAATATAGCAATAACGGGTTAATATTAGTAGTAAAATAGATTAGGTCAGGTTTAAAAAATGAGGTAGGGGTCTATGAATAGGTAGGGACATAAAGATGGATTTTGTTGGTGGTAAGGGCTTAGAAATAACTTCCTATTATTTCTTACCATAGTGATCATTGGTAGTCAGGGTGACCATAAGTGGCTAGGCTTACTATCAATAGTTGGGTAACCATTGATGGTTGGAGGTAACCATCAATGGTTTTGATAATCATTGATAGTTGCCTATGGAATTATAAAAGTGTTCAAAAAAGGAGTTTGTATAATGGATCAGTGATTAGGTAAGGGTTTGTTAAGGGTTTAAGAGTTATAAATCAAGATGCAAAAAATTTGATAGGGGAGAGAGGTTAGGGACCAGAATTTAAAAAATGAAGTACAAATATACTTATTACTTTCTAAATGGTTGATGGTTGATGGATGGATTAATTTTGATAGAGTAATGGTACTTTTCATTAAGAGAAATTTTAGTAGAAGTTTGAATTTCCATTACTATTTCTAAATTACTGGAAGAAGACTGGCTAGGATATTTTGATACCTGTATGCAAGAAAGCTTGTTATGATCCTATTTCAACCCTTTACTCCCCTCCTTTTACATAGGCAAAGAGATATTGAGGTATAAGGTTACATAAGAGGTTTGGTTGATGATTTCAAGGTTTATGGTGAACTATAAAATGGAAAAGGTGGGTATCTAGATAAGATTTTGATGTGTTAGCTTGCACACGGATCAAGTTGGTAAGTTCAAGGGCTAACCATCGATGCTCAGAGTGCTGATTGTTAATGGTTGGAGTGATGATCTTCAGTGGTTAGAGTGACCATCATTGGTCAAGGTTTAAATGGTGAAGGTTCAAAGGTCAATGCGTTAAGTTAGGTCAAGGTAGATTAGAAGGTGAGTTGGTTAAAGAGTGTTTTGACATAGGTTTGTGGTTAAAAGGGTGGGAATGGTAGGATAGGCATATAGGGGTATTTTTCCATATAAAACAATCATGTGTGGTTTTCTAGTGTTTACAAGTGCTATAGACTCTTTCCCCCCATATAAGGCTTTTGCACTTAGTGCATTATCACAGATCACTTTTGCATCATAAAATATATATAGGGGCATGTTTTGAATGATAATAGTTTCCTCACATATAGTTTATAAGGAGGTTAAACTATTGATATTAATGAAATGCAACACTCAACAAGGGATCAAGGGTTAGAATATTAAATACACCACAATCTTGTAGTCATTAAAAATTTTAATGGTTAGTGTCACCTTGAATCTTATAGATTACACCATTATAAGGGAAGTTGACACATTGATAGGTAGAAGAGGTAACTTCACCATGCAATGAGTCCATGGCCTACCAAGAAATATGTTATAAGATAAAGGAAATTTGAATATCATAACCTTCACTTGAATAGTTAAAGGTGAAATGGTGATATGGAGATACACACAACCTAATTTAAGCATTTAACTTTGGACATAGCCTTGAGATGTGATGTGTGTGGACTTAATATTACATTTATAATATCCAAGGGTTTTAATAAACTCAAGAGAGGAAACACAAGTACATGAACCCTAATAAATCAAGGCACACATGACTTGGATATCACCAACTTGGAAACTAATAAAGAGGAGAGGATAATATTCATAAATTAAAATATCTCTATAATCATAGAATCAATGTGGAATTTAAGGGAAAAAGAAGTGTCTATTATTTATTCAATGTGTATAGACATCTCTTCGCACTATTGTAAAATGTTATCTTCTGATCTAGATAAGGTGCCTTCATGTCCTTATAGAGGAGGATGAGGTATGTTCATTAAAACATGAGCTAAATAATATGATTATGATGACATAGATAAGTATACATAAATTTAAAAAATGGTATTTGAGATGGGAGATTAGTAGTTTCTGTGATAGGATCCCATTCATCATAACCCATAAGGGGATTGTTGGAAAGAGGTGAATATAACTTAATGAGGTCCTTGGAAGGAGGATAATAATTTTTTTTAATTATATCTATTAAGAGGGGGTGAATTATTTCCCTTAAAACATTAATGCAATTTCACTTATCATCCATGAAGTATTGATTCACATACATGCATTAACTAATGCATAAACAAGCATATATAAATGCATACAACATAAGAACATAAGATATATGTGTTAAAATATCATGTGGAATGAATCCCACTAAAAAATAGGTTGGAATACAATCATATAATCAATGAATTAATATTTAGTGAGATACCAACCCCTCACTAGTCAAGCACCAACTCAACTAGTCCTTTAGCAATCACTAACTTTCAAGGAGGCATAAACTACCTATGTAACTCAGAACCAACTAAGTCACTTGGAACATATTATCATATTTTTAAACTTTTTTCTCACTCAAATTATGATGACCACCTTATTTTTATCTTCTCACTCTTTTATCTCTCTCAAATAGCCTATTAAGCCTCTTTGCTCAACTTTCCCACTTCTTGGTAGAATTAGGTCAAATGACCTTGATAATTATCTATAGAGTCAATATTATAACCTAATTAAATATTAACCCCACCTATTTTATGTTCTTAAATCCATATACCTATTTTTCAAATCTCTATATCATTTTTTCATCTCTTCAAAATTCTAACTTCTCAAATTAGGCCTATTAGACCTTCTCTTTATACTTGAATCTTGATCTTAACCACCTTGGTAAACCAAAAACCTATAAATACTTGTATCAAAACTATAAAAAATCAATAAACACATTTCATAAGTGAAACAAAAATTAAATATGTTGGTCACCACCCATAAGGACCAAAACCACCATTTGGCCTAATAGAGACCTAATGCAATTAGGCCTTCCCAAAGCACATGTTTTACTTAGACCACGTTATAAATATTGAGCCTATAAAAATGGATGAAAAAATTAATAAATTATTTAATTATACCCATGGTAATATAACCTTAGGTACCTAACACCTTTTATCTCATTTCACTCATTGAACCACACCATTAGGTCTACTCGTAATTAGGCCTTATCACTGCCAAAAAGTTTGTCTTGAATATCTCAATCATACACTAAACTTTGAAAAATAACCATATAAAAATATCACATGGATATAACTAAAATTATCTCATGGTAATAAAAAATTCAATTATATTTAACCAAACATGGAAAAAGGCCTCAAACAAACTACTTTCATATTCTCACTTAGAACTACAAATAGAACTCAAGAACCCAGTCAAGAACCTTTGAGTTTTAACAAATTCATACAAATTTATTATGAATATAAATGTATTAAAATTAACCTGTTATACCTATATAAAAATTTAAAATTAATTTAATTCTTCAAATCTATGCATAATGACTCAGGAACATCATTCTCACTCACACAAAGAAAACTACTTATAGCTCCAAAAATATAGTCATAGAAGCAATGATTTAGAAAACCTATGTGAACACTTTTATGAACTTGAAATGGGTTTATATGATCCTTTATCATCATCATAACATTTTTAATTATATATATTTCATGGTTAATATCAATATTGGTATTATAGACCAATCTCATGTTTTCACCCTACACAAACCTCATTGTGTTAGACAAGTCACTTTGAGAACAAATTTTTTATTATATATGAGAATATTAAAATATTATATTAAATAGGGAAATGTGCTATAGGTATTTAAAAATATCCCCATGCACTTGGATCCATCCCTAATCCACTACAACCCATCCCTAATTTCATTATCACTTCTACATGGTTTTTTCACTCTCCTCCTCATTAGGCCTATTTAGTAATAGGTCAAATTCTATGATATATTTAAGATATTTACAATATAAAAATTGATCATAAAATTACATGGAAATAAAATAAAATTATAACACATCATCTTCCAATCATTTTCATTCTTTGACCTGGTCAACCCTACCTTTTACATCAAAAATATGAGAAACAAGGGGTTTCCTATAGCTTACACTCAATATTTTTATAGACCAATGCCACTTTGATAAACCTAAGAGAGTCATATACATGTTAAAATCATCAAAATATGTAAAAAAAAACCATTCTAATCCATTTCAAATAATATATTTCATATTAATTCATTATGAGGGTTTAGACAGCCTCCATTCTTAGCAATCATTCATAAAAGATTACCCTCAAATATAAAATAAATGATAGTAAATTTAATATATTACCATTACCCAACTAACATGATCTTCTTGGATCATCATGCAAAAGGTTTTACATGCCAAAATGGATAGTAAAATCCTTCTTGGGTTTGAAATACCTCATTATATGCACATAGAAAACCTTAACACCAATTGTCATGTTGTTTCCTTCATACTTTAGCCTTAGACTTGGTAAAAAAGGTTGAGATATAATATTACACCTATGAAAATTATCTTGTGAGATCTAACACCTTAGAAACTAAATTTGACCCTTTATTAAGCAACATTAGGTCTCTTTGCACATTAGGCCTTGAACTTCCAGTCATATTTAGACCTTGAATACACTGTGAAACCTCTTTTACTAATATAAATACCTCATCCTTATATCATATAACCTCATACCTTTCTCACTCATAGTCACACATATTCTTACTAGCTCAATTTACTCACCTCAACATGATACTAGACCTATGCCTTCTTACTAGAACTCTTCATATAAGGACTAAGCCTTAAAACAAAGCTTTGAAATATTTTGATGGATTCTTTTCCTATTTATCATTCTTTCACAACTCTATACATTATCTCATGTGTGTACTATTATAAGTTTCCAAGATTCACTACACTTCATGCATACACCATCTAACATGGCTAGACTATGCTTTTCAAGACACCTAGTATTCAATGATTTGAACTCAAATATGATAAATTTGTATGATATCAACCAATAACATTATCTAATCAAGGTTATCTTTAAGGAAATACTACTCTTAATAGGATCATGATCTTGTCACATCACAATATTATGCCAAGACCTCAAGAACTCAAAGACTGCTAAACCATGCTCATGATATGATATTTTTACTTAAAACTAGTGCTCAACAGTATGCTTACCTTATATCTTGATCTTGAAATATGTCATAAAACTAAAAAAATTTACTAGGTTACCTTAAAATTATCTCTCAATAAAGATACAATAGGTTTCCTTCAAATTCTCTTTTTTTATAAGACTCATTATCACATACCACTTCATCATGCATGACATCAACATTGACTTTGAAGTTAATTACCTCCATCTTGATCTTGACATCAATGACAACATAAATTCAAAAACATAAAAAATAAGAACATACCTCAACCATATCCCACTTTCTCATTGATGGAAAACACTCAAACAAAGTTAATCATTCATATCTCACCAAGTTGGATCTTATTCACACTGAGATTTTTCCTAAACAAGAACATTATCCCCATTTGAAATTAATGATAAAGGGTCATATATTGATATATATCATCTAATCATTGGACCTAAAATTTACTTTCTTTATTAAACAAGATCAATCTTCTTTTGATCAACCAAATAGGAACTCAAATCATAAAAGTACCCAATCATGCTCTGCTTATTTTCATAAGATATTCAAGCACTATCATGATTGTGGCTTGGTTTGATTAAGTAATCATATAAATGTATTTTAATCCATCTATTGAAATCAAACCTTTTATCTAAAACAAAGAATAAAAATCTCCCCTAAGACCAGACACCCTTAATGCTTATGCTCACTAGCTGAGTGCCTCCATGAAGCCTAATAGAGTCACCTCTTCTCTAAGGTATTAAAATAAGATAAACTCAAGATTTTCCTAGATCTCCATGCCATTATTAGACTTATCTTTTTTCATGATCTTATTAGGCTTGAATAAACCTTTTGGATTGACCTCTTCAATCTCTATTTGAACAACATTCTAACATGGTTTAATTTTCTTGACTTATTCATCCACAATCTAAGCTGATAGGAAGAATTTTTGGCATTCATTTTCATCTAAACTATGCTCCAGCATGGAAAATTGTCGACTTGGACTTATATATTGGTCATAATTCACCTTAGTTACCTTTATTTTCCACTCACTATCTTGTTTTATTTCTTACACTCTAGGGGCCTCAACTTTCTTATTTTGACTTGAGAATCCATGTTTATAGAACTTTCCAATATGACCAACCTTTTGACAATCGAAACACATTATTATTTTTGAAGGAAAGACACCATGACCCATACCTATTGATTGATTACTCTCCTCATAATTACAAGCATATTAATTCTTGGAGGACCTTCTACAATGCAAGCAAATTGGTTACATGACCTTTTAGTATTAGGATACTTGATAGGATTAGTCTTGATTCTACCAGCACCCTCATCTTTGATTGGCCATTGATCTTTAAGTTCTAATTCTCTTTGATCATATTAGAACTCTTCTTTTGGTCTTTATTGAAACCAAGACTTATTTTATCATTATCATTCTTTTAACTAATCAAAATGTTGTCTAGATCATTATGAATCCTTTCAAACATCACAAAGGACTTCACCTTTATTGATGCCTTATCTAGCTTAGCTCTCAAGGAATATACTTCAGTTATATACCTTTAACATTTTTGTTCTTTAGATTTTAGGCTTGTAGTCATAATCTCAATTTGATTCTCCACCTATTTGACTATTCCTTAGAGTTGTTGCTTAGTCTACCTTCAAATAAATTGATTTGTTCCTCATAGTCTTTGATAAGAGACCTCATAATTTTATTCTCCTTCTTCACCATATTTAGTTCTTCTAGATTATTCTTCAAGTCAACCTCATATTCTTCTTCATCTAAATTACCAATGGTACCTCTAAACCACATGGACTCTTCTTGATTTTAGAAGCTTGCTTCTTTAGCTATGAAGAAAAATTAACTCACATCAAGACCATCACCATCATGATCACTATCATAATCCTTTCTCTCACTCTCATTAGATGTGTTGTAGATTTCCTTGGTGTAAAAAATTATTTTGTTTGTGAAAAATTCTTCTTGTCATTCATAGTTTTTGAAGTTTCTCTTGTTCTTATCATACCTATAAGACTTTTTATCATCATCATGACATTCATCATGATCTTCATAATTATTTTCCTTATTCCTATGAGGGAACTTATTATAAAAGTTTCCAATCTCTCCATAATTAAAGAATTTAACGGGTAGCTTACCTTTGTATTTAGCTAAACTAGTTTTTAACTTTGATATAAACATAACTATTAACTCACCATCATTAATATCAGATTCATCATTGCCATTAATTTTATTAAATTTATACTTCTTCTCCTTTGATTTATATTCTAACTTGAATGAAACTTCCTTCTTTACATGTCTTCCTTCACATGTTCTCATCTCATAGGCTATTAGGGTGCCATGAAGTCCATCCATCTCTAGCTTGTCTATCTATTTCATATCTTCAACAATAGCCACTTTAGAATCAAAATTATGATTTAGAGATATAAAAACATTTTGAACAATAGTATAATATTTAAATTCTTCACCTAATACTCTTATGATGTTGACCACTTCATCAACCCTCAATAATTAGGACATAATGGTCTCATCTTCGTTAATCCTTAGGATTTTAAACTATCTTCTATGGGTTTGTAACTTATCCAATTTTACCTTGAAGTTTCCCTCATGGATAGTATTCAACTTGTCCCACATTTATTTATAATACATATAGTCCATCAACTTCATAATTTGTTCCTTAGATAGACCACCCATAATACCATCAATTGATTTTGAATTGTTCTCACTAACCTTCTTACCTAGTGTATATATAAGATGAATAAGAACTGTAGTATATCCATAAATAATTTATTTACAAACATAATAACCTTTAGACATAAAATATTTTCTCATAATTACACTCAAAAAATCATAATGAGATCCATTGAAAAATACATCCTTGCTTGTGGAGAAACCACCTTATGTTTGACTAGCCATCTTCGCTTGCTTAGGATCTCATTTAAATTTTGAGGCCTAATCCAAAGGACCTGATCTATTACTAAAATTTTTAATTATATATAATAACATGGGGAGAATAAATTCAACTTCATAATTTGTTCCTTAGATATACCACAAATAATACCATTAATTGATTTTGAATTGTTCTCACTAACCTTCTTACCTAGTGTAAATATAAGATGAATAGGAAGTGTAGTATATCCATAAAAAAATTATTTCCAAACATAATAACCTTTATAAATAAAATATGTTCTCATAATTACACTCTAAAAATCATAATGAGATCCATTAAACAATACATCCTTGCTTGTAGAGAAACCACCTTATGTTTGACTAGCCATCTTTGCTTGCTTAGGATCTCATTTAAATTTTTAGGCCTAATCCAAAGGACCTGATCTATTACTAAAAAATTTAAATATATATAATAATATAGGGTAAATCAATTCAAATTCATAATTTTTTCCTTAGATAGACCACACATAATACCATCAATTGATTTTGAATTGTTCTCACTAACCTTCTTACCTAGTGTATATATAAGATGAATAGGAAGTGTAGTATATCCATAAAAAAATGATTTACAAATAGAATAACATTTATAAATAAAATATTTTCTCATAATTACAATCCAAAAATAATAATGACATACATTAAACAATAGATCCTTGATTGTAGAGAAACCACCTTATGTTTTACTAGCCATATTCACTTGCATAGGATGCCATTTAGATTTTTAGGCCTAATCCAAAGGACCTAATATATTAACAAAAAATTTAAGTATATATAATAATATGGGGTGAATCAATTACCTTAAAACATTCATTCAATTTCACTTATCATTCATGAAGCATTCATTCACATACATGTATTAACCAGTGCATACAAAAGCATAAAGAACACAAGATATATGTGGTAAACCCTCATAGGTAATAAAAACAATTAAAAAACATCTTATAATAAATTAATATAAGAAATTAATAACAATTTATTAATGCACAAACCTCACAAGGAGCACCAACCCCTCACTACTCAAGTATTGACTCAACTAGTCCTTTAACAAGCACCAACTTACAAGGAGGCACCAACCCCCTAGGTAAATTAGAAAAAACTCAATAAATTGAAAAATATAACTAAATTTATACACATATTTCTCACTCAAATTATGATTTCCACCTTATTTTTCTCTTCTCACTCTTTTATCTCTTTCAAACAACCTATTAGGCCTCTTCACTCAACTTGCCCACTTCTTGGAAGAATTATGTTAATTGACCTTGCTCATTATCTATAGAATCCATGTTATAACCTCATTATATATTCACCATACTTATATAATATTATTTAATCCCTCTACCTAGTTTCCAAATCTTGATATCATTCATTGAACTCCTCAAAATTCTAACTTTTTAAATTAGGCCTATTAGACCTTCTCTTTATACTTGACTCTTGTTCTCACCCACTTTGATCAGACATATAAATATCCATACTTAGATCACCATTATAATAGATCAATAAATACATTTCATAAGTGAAACAACCATTACATATGTTGGTCACAA
The DNA here is from genome assembly GCA_037957365.1 of Torreya grandis. Classification (NCBI taxonomy): domain Eukaryota; kingdom Viridiplantae; phylum Streptophyta; class Pinopsida; order Cupressales; family Taxaceae; genus Torreya; species Torreya grandis. The sequence continues at coordinate 2,112,742 of JARHVA010002343.1, read as the reverse complement.
CCCATAAGGACCAAAACCACCATTAGGCCTAATAGAGACCTAATACAATTAGGCCTTCTCAAAACATGTGTTTTACTTAGACCATATTGGAACATCTTGAGACACCAAAAATAGATGAAATAATTGATAAATTGTTTAATTATAAAATTTATAATCTCACCTTATGTACCCAAAACCTTTTAACTCATTTCACACATTAAACCATGCCATTAGGTCTATTCACAATTAGGCCTTCACACTGCTAGAAAGTATATCTTGAATATATCAATCATAAACTCAAATTTTCCACATAAAAATATCAAAAATCAAAATTATATAATAGAAATGACCTCAGGGTCATCAAAAAATCCATTATATTTCACCAAACAGATTAAAATTCCTCAAATAAACTACTTTCATATGCTCACTTAAAACTATAAATGGGCCTTAAGAACCCAGTCAAGAACATTTGAATTTTAACACCTTCATAGGCATTTATCATGAAGAAAATTATATTAAAATTATCCTATGACATGTATATAAACACTTAATATTCATTTTATTCTTGAACTCTATGCATAATGACTCAGGAACATCATTCTCACTTACACATAGAAAACTACTAGTAGCTCCAAAAACATAGTCATGAAAACCAAGATCTAAAACAGATGTGTGAAAAATTTTATGAACCTAGAATGGGTTCAGATTATCCTTAGGCATACTTATTTCATTTATAAATATATATGGTTATTCTAAAAGTGACTTGTCTAAAATAGTGAAGTCTATGTAGGGTGATGACATGAGATTGGTCGGTAAGACCAATATCGATATTGAACCATGTAATGTGTGTGTGTGTGTGTGTGTGTGTGTGTACACACACACACACACACACACACACACACACACTACATGGTCATTTATAAACTAACTTGTCTAACATATTGAGGTCTATGTATGGTGATGACATGAGATTGGTCTGTAAGACCAATATTGATATTGAACCATGTAATGTGTGTGTGTGTGTGTGTGTGTGTGTGTGTGTGTGTGTGTGTGTGTGTGTGTGTGTGTGTGTGTGTGTGTGTGTGTGTGTGTGTGTGCGTGCGTGCGCGCATGTGTGTATACACACACACACATATATGTGTGTGTGTGTATACACACACACATAGATGTGTGTGTGTGTGTGTATACACGCACACATGCACCCACACACACACATACACACACACACACATACACATAGAAAATAGACCAATATCAATATTGGTCTTACAGACCAATCTCATGTCATCACCCTACATAGACCTCAATATGTTAGACAAGTCACTTTGAGAACAACCTTTTGAATGTATATGAGAATATTCAAATCTTATATTAAATGGTATACATTTTTATAGGTCTTGAATAATAACCCCATAAATTTTTATCCATCTCTAATCTACTAAAACCCATCCCTAGTGTCATTCTCACTTCTATTTGGTTTTCTCACTATCTTCCTCAATAGGCCTATTTAGCGATGGGTTAAATTACATGATTGGTCTAACATATTTAAGGTTTAAAACCTACTCAAAACATTACATGATCACAAATTAAAAGTATTACACATCCTGATCTAATCATTTTCATTTTTTCACCTAGTCAAACCTACTTTTTACATCAATAATCAAAGAAATAAGGGGTTTTCTATAGCTTCCACTGACTCTTCTAACAAAACAATGTCATTTGGAGAAATGTGGGAGAGCAAAATACATGTTAAAATCATTAAACTAGGTCAACTAAACAATTTTGATCCATTTATAACAAGATATTTCATATCAAATCATTATGAGGGTCTTAGGAGGGTTTAGACTACCTTCCATTCTTAAAAATCATTCATAAAGAATTGTTTCTCCACTCCAAAGCCAATGCTAGGAAATTTAATATAAGATGCTTAACAAACTACCATGAGCCAATTTGATCTTCATGTAATTATTTTTCATGCCAATGAGCATAACAAAAACATTCTTGTGTCTGTAATACCTCATTCTATGTACATCAAAAAAATCAACACCAATTTTCACGTTATTTCCTTTAAACTTTGGCCTCAGACTTGGTCAACAATATTGACACAACCTTTCACACCTTTGATAATTATTTTATGATATTTGGAACTTTAAAAACTAAAATTTACCCTTTATTAGGCCACACCAAGTCTCTTTGCATATTAGGCCTTAAACTACCAGTCATACTTAAACTTGAATACACCTTAAAAATTCTTGCATTTATCTTTATACCTCACCCTTATGTAATAAAACCTCATACCTTGTTCACATATAGCCACACATCTTCTTACTAGCCTCAAATTACTCATCTCAACATGCTACCAAACTTATGCCTTCATACTATATCTCTTCATGTAAGGATGAAGCCTCAAAACTGACATTGAAAATATTATAAAGGTTGTTTTTCCTCTTTATCATTATTACACAACTTTATACACTCTCTCATGCATATGCTATTACAATTCACCAATATTCACTATACTTCATGTATACACTTTCTCATAAGGATAGACTAGGCTTCTCAAGACACCTAGTATTTAATGACTTAAACTCAAATTAGCTAAATTTAAATGATATCAACTAAGAAATTTCTTCAATAAGGATTCTCTTGAAGATAAGACTACTCTCAATAGGCTCATGATCTTATCACATCACAACATTATGCCAAGACCTCATATAGATCTCAAAGACTATTAAACCATGATCATGATATGATAATGTTCCTCAAAACTAGTGCTCAACAGTATTCTTACCTTATATCTTGATCTTCAAACATGTCATCAACCTCAAAAGAGTTATCAATTTGCCTTAAAATTCTCTTTTTTCATAAGACTCCTTATCACATACCACTTCACCATGCATGACATCAACTTTGACTTTAACATTATTAACCTCTATCTTGATCTTGACGTCAATGACAACATTAATGCCACAACATTAATAAAAGGAACATATCTCAAAAAAAGTGCATGTGAATTTGTGTTTATAATATGTTGGAGGTTTAACTGGAGGATATGTTTGTTGATTATCTTGAGAGGATGGGGTAGTTGATGTAGGTTTGGTTTGAGATAGATTTAAATAAGTGGTAGTAGAAGGTTAAGTATCTTTGGTGATGGGTAAATAGATTTGAGGAGTTTTATAAATGGTATGAGAGTTTTTATCCAATGGAGGTGTTTTAATTATTTTATTGAAAGAAATAAGGTCTTCTTGCCCCAACTCTCTTAAGTGAGTTGGGGAAGAATCTTGGATAACACAAAAAATGTGAGACGATTGGGGAGTGTGGATGAGATGAGAATCAATGAAGGGAACTACCCTTTACATATTATTCATGTTTACCACATTCTCTTTAGGAGTTGGGTCTATAAGACTATCAAAATTATTTTTATAAGGAGTAGGATTATCATTATTGTCTTTGTGATTTAGAAGAGGATCTTTATAGATGGCCAAATGAGCATTACTCTGGTTTAAATCTTGAGTTTTAGTTTGTGTTTCATGGGATTTGAAGGTAGTGTCATAGGAGTTTTTAAATTTATGAATGATATAATAAAGGTCAAAATTGGGACAAAAGATGAAATCCATAGCCAAGTTACACAATTGCCTACAAGTCTCATGAGAATGACCCCAACTAGCATGAAACTAACATAATTTATTTGGATGGTACCAAGATTTCATGGGATGAGTGGGATCAAATTATCATGGAAGAGTACTTGGGAGATGATTTTGTAAATATACTAAGGATAAAGGTGTATGGATATTAATGTTACTAGTGGAAAAGAAATGAGGATTAAGGATATGGTTAGGAGGAGAAGCTTGTTTCAGACCTTGGATGGGAATAATAGCTTGAATTTTATAAATGGTATCATAAGAATTAGTGGCACCATCATTAGTATCATGCTAATTTTTATTTTTTATGAGCATGAAAGTGGACATATAAGTTTGGGATGGATCAAATTGATGCATGAGGAAATCATAGTGCTTGTGTTGGTCAATGGCTTCCTCTAAAGTTCATAGAGAGAAAGTCCAGACTAGATATTATAACTTAGGATAGAGAGAGTTGGTGAATAAATGAAATAGGTTATCACCTACTATATTGTGTTCACACTAATTATATAATTCCTTCCAATGTTTGATGAAAGCTTATGTAGTTTCCATCCCAAGTTGCTTGTAATTTATAAAATGAGCCAACGTATTTTTAGGGAGATCACTAGTTTAGAATTTTTGATCTAGAGATTAAATAAATATTTCAAACTATCGATGGAATGATATTTGAGTTTTTTATACCAATATAAAGAATCTCTATAGATTTTTTTTGCTAATATCTTGGTAGCAGCAAAAGTTTTCAACTTGAGTCAATCTTTCTATAGATTTCCAAATGTTTTTCAGTAAAGGGTAGGATCAGTTTACCCATTGTAACTAGTGGTAGGGATGATACATCCTAAATCTATGTTATCAATTTGAGGCATAATAGGATTGTTTTGAAGGTGTTTTATTATTTTGTTAATAAGAGGAGTTTGAGGGATAATATTACCATGGGAATCTCAAAGGGGAGGTGAGGGGAATTGTGTTTATGTGCTCCACATGGAACCTGTTGAGGGTGATTTTGGAAATGGATAAGATGATTTTACATTTGCATCATTTGGTTGGCATTATTAACTTGTAAATCATTCATCTAGTTAAGATTTTACAATAAAAGTTGATGGGTTTGAGTGGTATTATTTTCAATGTGTAAAGCATTAGAATTGGTATTAGTGGATTGGTTACCATTATGAGTGGTAGTGTGTGTGTGTGTTATTAGTAGTTGGAAAGGAATTGCTAGTAAATGAGGCACTAGTAGAATGATTTGATTTGGTGGAAAAATATGCACTAGTATAGGGATGAGAAGAATAAGAAATAGATGCATGATTATCATGGGTAGTAAATGATGCCCTAGTGGAATAATTGAGAAGATGAAGTCTTAGAAAAGGCCCCCTAGATATAGAACCTACCATGTTAGTAGAGAAAATTGGCATGGAAGTGTAGTAAATTAAATTATAAAAGGTCATAGTATGAGAAAGGGTAAAAAAGAAGGAAGAGGTTGAGAGGCAAATAATCTATTGCCCTCAAATCTATGTGAGAATGTGGGGGAAGGTGAGTGGGTCTCCTCAACTTGACCACTTACAATAAGGTGATAAATATTAGAAGGATCTTTTCCTTGATGTTTAAGAAATTAATTAATGAATAATTATTTTTTGGAGTATATTCTAATTTAGGCTCATATTTTAAGGATAAAAGAAGGTTAAAAATTCAAGATGTATTATAAGGGGTCCTATAGTTTGTAGTATGGGTGGCCACATGCACATTACTTTCATCTAGATTATGAACCATAAGTTGTTTATGGAAAAATGTATTGGGGTTGGTAAGGATCATCATATATGTCGAATTTAACTCAATATTATCCTTAAATAGGATGTTCATGATGAGAGATAAATATTAATTAAGGTTAATATGATGTAAAGACAAAATGGAAAACAATAAATAGAGTCTAATAGGTTGACTATGTTCTATAGTCCAGTAGGTAGGGAAGAGTAGAGAGTCATATAAGTCAAATTTGTATTGAAAATAGGGGATAAAACAAGTTGAAAAGGATACATAGTCATGTAGGTTGATTATGTTTTATAACTTGACTAGTAGAGAAGGATACAGAGTCAATAGGCCAACTCTATATTTTAAAATGGGAGATAAATTAGACTGAGAAGAATACAAAATCATATAGGTTGATTATGTATTGTTGATAGGGGAAAATATAGTCTATAAGAGATTGTATTAACCAAAATGATAGCGTGCTGAAAAAGGTATTTTTTGTAATATAGTTGAAGTAAGAATGAAATCAAACACACAAACAATTGGATCAATTTGAGTGATCCAATGGGTCACACAACATAAAACCTTACACCAATGCTGGTTAATGCAAGTTTTTACAATATAACACATAATTAGTGTATTATTAGATTATTATAAATCAATCAACTAAAAATTAAATTCTAACTAAGTAATCATCTTGAGTGTTATTAGACTATTAGACAGTATTGATTCGAGTTTGAAAGGAGAGTTGGTTGATATAGGGAACTAGAAAAGTAATGTATGGATGGTTTCAAGATGTTTGAGATGAAAGAGATCTATGTTAGTAATGGTATTGGCTTGGTATTAGGGCCTACCCCCACACTTCACAAACCCATAATGATAACGGTCTCAGCTACTTTTCTAATATATACCATTAACCACATATTTATACTTGGCTAGAAAATCAAGTCAACTTCTCCATTGGTGATGAAATCCAAGTAGGTAGGCCTTGGGAAGACAAGTGTTTAAATGAATTTTAAATGTTTTGTGATTTAGTAGTGTGTGACAAAGAGTAAAATAGTGTAACTAAATGATAATTTAAAAGACCAATTATTTATACTATGTGAGTTACTCTAAGCATGTAAATAACTAAAAAAAGAAATGTGAATTAATTACTAGTAAATAATTTGTTAATTCCTTGATGAAGAATGGTACATAGTCAGTATAGGTGAAACTATATGAAAATAGTACATAATAGGGACAACTAAGTTTTTACTATTTTGTAGAAGCAAAGTATTTTAGAATAGAGTAAAATGGGTTGACTATGTCTTTGAGATAGAAAATAGATTAAAGAACTAAGTCAAATAGGTTAACCTAGTTGGCTATAGGGTTGTAGTTGTAAAGACTATTAATTTGTGCAAAATAGAACTAAAAAAGTACTAAAATGATAGATAAGGGAAAGAGAGGAACCTTGATGGGTTTGAATATGGTTATGATTGAATTTTTTATGTTGAAGTGCCTAATTACTGCTTTCAAATTCTACAAACCAAGTCAACTAGTAAAACCTAGTTCTATAAGACCTTATGTGCTAAAGAAGAATAAGATGACAAATTAAACCTATTCAACCTAGTTTGTTAAATTATATTCTAGAAAAAATAATAATATGACAAAGGTGACCTATTCAACCCTATATTCTTATATGGAACTAAAAAGGAGTACTATGTTGACCTATGCAATTCAATAACCTATATCTGATGAAGAACTACATAGGCATAACATAATCATTTTTATGCATCTATGTGTTAAACATGTACACAAAAAGTTATAACTATATCAACTAGTTCAATATAAAAGTACACATATATAAAAATATAATGAGATGATAAAAATTAGCTTGAAAAAAATCTTCAAGGGTTAGATTCACCTTAGGTTCACCAGAATGTATGCAATGGGAAATGTAAAATATATATAAATCAATGTTATCTCAGAGAAGATAAATCCTACTTACACTTCTAATTATGGATATATTATATATTTAGCATCATGACCAAGGTAGATATGCTAGACCTAGTCAAGGTATCTCATACCACAATAATATTACTAGGGAGGGTTACAAAGCCTTTAATCAATTAAAAATATTATTTAACCCTAATTAGGTCCTATGTTTTAATATTCACTAAACTAATAACAAGTAAAGTAAAAGTATAATATAATGCTCACCAAATCTTGTGGTATAAAGTGGGGGTAATAAACATCAAAAGTAAACATGAATAAAAGATATATACAAACATAAATGTATAAAAAATCCTAATGCATGGGAGAGAAGTACAAATGCATATTTATCTACTCTTATAAAGGAGAAACATAGTTAGGAATACTTACCTTTGAAAACAAACCTACTGGGCATTAATATTTCCATTGGCCAAGGTGATTCATGATATGTTGTTGTGGTATGTAAGGATGACAAAGATAAATTATATCTATGCTATACAACCTATCAATGCATCCAAAAGACTTATCCATAAGATAAGATCCATATCTCCAAAGATAGTATGAAACCCAAAGTTTGATCCTCAATTAGAATGGTAGATAAGCAGATGTGCAATATATCTTACATATTATTCTATTATCTTAGTAATTATGAAAAGGATGTGTTTATATAGGTGGATCTAAACCTAATCCTTTCCAAAATTTTAGGCTAACAAGGTTGACCCAGTCAACTTATTATCATTATTTGAGAAAAAAATTATGTCACAAACTAGGTTAGCTAGTAGGTGACCTAGATCCTAATAAGTTTTATCAATTAGAGTACAAGGTTGATGGGACCAATAGTGTAACTTAAACTATCAAAAAGAGTTTTAGGTTAGGTAAAGGCTAATGAAGGTGGTAAATTATTAGAAGAGGGTGAAAAATAGGAGGAAAAGCTTAGGGGATTGGTTTTTAGGATATGGGTGTGTAGATATCAAGTGGAAATAAGGGAAAACAATCATATGAAGCGCCAATGGTCTGACTACCCCTTTCCAAATGCACCTTTTAAGGCATGCACTAAGAGATATTGAGATTCGATGGTTTCCTGCAATATAGAAAGTGTTAGTAATTGATAAAGTTTGAAAATATTATGGGTATAAATATATGTTATATTATAAATAAAAATCCAATATATATAATCTTAGATTATCTCATCTACTCTCAGTAGACATTCATGTTATAATAAAATTATCCCAATAACTTTAATATATCAGATAATTCCTATTTTATTTATTTGACTAAAATTCATATAATTTATGTGTTTAAAAACTCAAATATTACAAAATAATGATATTCTAATTATCCTTTATTTAAAAATACACAAATCATTAAATTTAAAATACCATTTTAATTACTTTCATATAAAATGATTGAAGATATACACTTGATCGATTATGTCTAAAACTTGAGAATTATTTGTTAATATACCTTAGTCCTTGACCACATATATATGCCTTATTTAATATATTGTTTAGTTTCATACTCAGTCCTCTTATAAACTATTTGAGGGAATAAATCATAAATCAAAAACCAATATGAATGTTTATAATACACAGATATAACCATTCCACGAACAAACTCAACCTAGTCATTTACATAGTTCATATATAATAGGTTCAAATGATAATCATATAAGTCAACCAAATCAACATTTACTTTTAATGTATAAATCTATGCATAAAACTGAGTACATATAAAACTATTGATACTTATATCTAATTATATATCTACCATTGGAATCATTACCCAGTTCAAGGCCTTATATGTATATGTATTTAAGTAAATTAACCGCAATTTTATATATGTATAATTTTTTATGCTATAGGATTTAAAACAAAGATAAGTATATATCCCATTCCCACAATTTATAAATCTATTCAAATCAAAACACATAATTTTATTCAAAATACTTTACCTTCAAATTTATAAATACATATACTTTAAATTGGTTATAAAACCAATAGACATATTTAATTTAAAAATCCCCAACCTTATATTATATATATGTATGTACCATTTATTACACATTCATTTTTTTTATCAAATCCTAAAAATTCATTACCCCATATTTAAAATTATATTTATACATAGTCAAATCCCTCATACACAAAAACAAAATTCAATATACATTTGTGCCTTACTTTATATACCCAACTAGTTTTACTACTCAAACAAAGTCCAAGACCCTACCCACTTTATTTATGAGCACCCTTTTAAAAAACTAACCTTACTGTAATTTCTTGGCGTTTACAAATTGAAAGGAATTTATACAAATTTTTCATAGAGATAATATAATCATGGAGAAAATCCTAAATCTCTACCCATACCTTTTAGGGTTATTCTAGGTTAGATTTAAGGTTTTTGGATGGTTGAGCCATCCAAAGGCCCTAAATTCATCCCTTAATTTATTTTATAATTTAAAAATAAATTAAAACCAAAAAACCCTATATCAAGTACTTTGTAAAATTCCATCAAACACAACACACAAGAATTTAAATTGCACCACCAACCTATAAAGATGAGTATGATGCCAAAGAAACTAATTTTGTCTTTCCTTATTCAATTGAATATATTTTGCTCTACTTCTACCTTCTACTCCCATGTATGTCATGTTATTATAATCCTCCTTCCCTTCTCTTTTATACTCTTCCATACTCTTAGTTTCCAATCCTTTCTCCCCTTTACTTGGTAGACCATTAATGACTAAAATAATGCATGTCAAAAAAATCTCAACAAAACTCAACTAAGCTATAATCCACCACTATTTTATCATGTAACCACCTTTACAAAATCACATAATGGCTTTGATTATAATTATTTTTAACTCAATTCAATGAACATATTATAAACCCAAATCATCTCCAAAGTACAAGTGATTAGTTTAATAATAATTTTATGCATGTAGTTTGACTTTACTAAAAATAACATCAAATTCCAAAAGTGCCCATGCAAATTGACTCTATACAAAATCTTCAAACATAATTATTCCATGCAGTGTTGACTAACTGACAAGTCTAGATAGCATAATTACCATATGACAATGTAATATATATATATATGAAGTTTTAAAAGACTATCGACATGTTACCAAGTCATCCAAAAATCAATGCATTTGACTTCAAACTAGAAGTTAACTTCCTATGTTAAATAAATAACCATATACTTTAGAAAATATTTGACAAACACAATAATGTCTATATAATCATGAAACCATGAAATTATCTAAAACACTTTGAATCACATTATGTTTATCACCTAAACATTAATTTAATTTTATCATGACAAATGAAATCATTTGTTAATGCCTAACAAAGAACTTATAATTCCTTAATATCTTATTATAGGTTTATGAAACTATTATAAATGATAATAGTATCCTTATAAATAAAAGTAGTCACTTAACAAAATGAATTAACTAAGTAATAAAATACGTATATTACTATAACAAAGAATCAAAATCAATCACTATTTATATAAGCATTCAATTATTATAAAAACAATGGCAATTTATGTTAAAACATAAACATATTCATTCAAAAAACTAAGTAATAACATCAACAACTATTTAATGTAATACAAAACTAGATTAGTGAAATTATGCAATCAAACAACATGATCATATAATAGAAAAAATATCATAGTAGACATACATAATAGAAAATAAAATATAATATAGCTATCTAACTCACAACAATAATTAAAAAACATGTTATTCTAATGTTGTGTCTAAATGGGTTTCCAATTTTTCTCTCTCTATAATCCCCCAATGCCTCCATATACACCATATTCTCTAATGATGTTCTCCATCCATCATACTCTGAGGGATGGATCTATCCTACACCCACCCTACAAAAATGAAGGTTTTTATCCTAAAACATTATCAAATCCATATAATATTATTGTATACACTAATAAACATGATCATAATGTACATAATATAAAATAAAATTTATCTCATAGCAAATAAATCATGTAAATTAAGAAACACATATCTATCCCATAATCAACATCTGACATAAATATTAACTAAATAGTATTTAATCAAGTAAAAACCTTAATAATCTATGGATTAGATAGGTTATTCAACTTAGAGATAAATTGGGATCTAACATCTTTTGCCTTAAAGCTAGTCATCATTTTGATGACATTTATTTAGACACAAGTTCTAAATTAAAAACATTATTCAATAGAAAATAATATAATATGCAACAATGAATCAAACAAACAAATGTGGAAACAACCTATAAAATTGATCATAGTCCTCCTAAGTGGCTCTCTCTCTAGAATATTGGTTGGACTAGACCTTATACTATGACACTTCTCTATTACATAAATTGAGTTTGTGAGTTTCATTTATTATGATTGGTTCTAAATTGACCACCTTAGGATCTAATACCTATAAAGCATTCCAATCTAACATATGTGAAGGATCAGAAACATGATTTTTAATATAATACACATGGAAGACACTAAGTAAAAGAGCTCGATCTAGTGGAAATTCAAGCATATACACTACATGATTGAATACTTAAAAAACATTTAAGGGTACCATATATCTCAGTGAAAATTTGACTGACTTACTAAACTTAATCAAGATTTTATGAGGCTTAACCCACATAAACACTTTATCACCTACATAAAAATACCTTCCTATTATCTTTAAATTATCATAACTTTTCTATCTATCATTGTCCTTAGCCAAAATCTATATGATTATCTTGAATTTCTCTTCCATTTCTAAGAGTATCTCAAGTTCAAAGACTACCTTGTTTTCTAACCTATCCCAACTAATTGGTATTTTACACCTCCTTCCATATAATGCCTTAAATGGAGACATATTCAATGTTGATTGGTATGAGTTATTGTAATTAAACTCAACCAATGGAAGGTGCTCATCCCACTTTTATTTTTGATCCATGCAATACATACAAAGGAAATCTTCTAAAATCTAGTTAACTCAATCTATCTATCCATTAGTTTCCAGGTGATAGGTAGTGCTAAAATCTAATTACATACCTAAAACTAAATTCAAAGTCAACTAAAATCTATATTTCATCCTTGGATATTGATAAAAAATAATATTCTCTATGAAACCATGCAATCTATGCACCTCATTCATGAATATATTCACAAGCATATGTGCATCATCTATCTAGTTTCCTACTATGCAATGGGCTACCTTGGTTAGTTTTATAACTACAACCAAGATCATATCATGTTAGTTCTATGATAATGGTAACCATTAGATATATTTCATTCTAATGACCTTCCACTTCCATTTTATTAAATCATGTGGATATAATAATCCAGTCAGATGCACATGTTCATCTTTCACACACTGACATTCAAGACATGGAGACACAAAATCCACTACATTTTGCTTGATTATTTTCAAGAAATAGAGTGTTCTTATATTAACCATGATCTTGGTTACTCTTGAATGTCCTAAATATGGGTAAATGTATAGTTCCTTTAGCACTATGTTCCTCATATTATCTCTATCATGCACATACATCCTATCATTTTACCATAAAAGACCATCACTCTCCATCTTAAATCCTTTATACATAAGATTTTGGGTGTTCTCAGATAGTTATTTCTTGACCTAATCATATAATTCATATCCTAGTGAGAATTTGATTACTTGATCTTAGAAAGTACTTTTGATAATAGCCATAGTTGATATGTAACGTTTACAACTTAGAACATCTAATACTCTATTCTCCTTGCCTTAGATATAACTAATATCAAAATCATAATAAGATAAGAACTCTAACCATCTTCTCTAATAAGCATTTAAGTTATATTGGGTGAATATGTACTTGATTCCTAATTTATCAATCTTGATCCCAAATGGTTCTCCAACACATAATGCTTCCATACATATAAGGCATGCATAATTGCTACAAGTTCCAAATCATGAGGGCCATAATTCACCTCATATATCTCTAGTTTCCTAGACTCATAGGCTACAACTAATCCATCCTACATAATATCTCATCCAATTCCATCCCCACATGCATTAGTGATCACTGAGAATTGACCATTAAGATTGGGAATGCTTATAACTGGTGCTAAAGTAAGCCTCCTTTTAGCTCTTGAAAGGTTATCTCATAAAAGTTTGACCAAAAAAAATTGTAATTATTCTATTGAAGAGAGTTAATTGGATTATCTATCTTAGATAAATTTGGAACTAATTTCATGTAATAGCCCTCTAATCCAATGAAACTCCTTACCTCATGCACATTCTTTGGCACTGTCCACTCCATTATGGCTTGTATCTTTATTGGATATACAGATATACAATCCACATACATAATGTGTCCTAAATATTTCACTTTTTTTTTAAAATGCACACTTGGATAGCTTTTTATACAACATACACTTTCACAAATGTTGTAAAACTAATTATAGATGTTGCAGATGTTCTTCCTCATCCTTGTAATATATGACGATGTCATCTAGAAAAACCAAAAAAATGATCTAGATAATACCTAAACACACTATTAATAAGATTAATTAATGTTTCTATAAAATTTGTCAACCCAAATAGTAACACTATGAAATCATAATGCCCATATCAAGTTATAAAAATTGTTTTTAGAATATCCTCATCACAAATTTTCAACTAATGATACCTTGCTCTAAGATCAATCTTTCAAAATGTTGTTTCCCCTCACATTTGATCTAAGAGGTAATAAATGTATGGAAATGGATATTTTTTATTGATCATCACCTTATTCAACATATTATAATAAATACACATACAAAGAGTACCATCCTTCTTCTTGAAGAAGACAAATGGTGCACCCCATGGTGACACACTTGGTTAAATTAGCCATTTTGAAAACAATACCTAAATTTTTGCCTTTAACTCAACCAATATAGTGGTAATCATTCTATATGGTACCTTAGATTATGATTCTAATATAAGTATGATATCATTATAGAAATCAAACTCATGCTTGGGTGGCAATCCTAGTAATTCTTCTAGAAACATGTCTTGAAATTTCCTTAGAAAAGAATAATCTTTGATAGTTGGTTATTTAGATTCCTCCATCTCATTTATCTTAATGATAAATGCCTAGCATCCCTTCCTATGAGATTTATTTAGTTGAATTGAATAAATTTTCCTTAGCTTCAACATCCTTTTCTCGCCCTAAAGTTATATCTAATTTCCAAAATCATCTTGACACTCAACCTTCTTTAGGTAATATTCAACCTTAGATTTATGCTCTACAAGACAATTAAATCCTAGGATAACATCATATGATCCCAATGATGTAGCATAAAGATTCACTACTATATTGAATTCAAGAAATCTAATATCATATGTGACTAAACACTTGTCAACTTTGACCTTAGACTCATTTCGATACTATACTAACCATGCATTTTCCATAACTCTAAATTTTATAAAAAAATTGATAAGCATTATTAGATCAATGAAACATTATTTTGCTCCAATGTTAATCAAAATAGAAAGTGGATGATTGATTAAAATACTTGATAGTTCTATGGGCAAAGTTTGATACTCAACCTCATGATTGTCAACAACTACATGAATCCACTACTAAAAGATAACCCTTTTTCTTGAACTTTTCCTAAGGACATTCTCAAGCATAATGGTCACCTCAATAAAGGAAGAAACATCCAACTATTCCTTTCTTGTTAGACTATTAGTTTCCCTTGAAACCACCCTTAAAACTAAAGTTTTTTATTTCCTAAACTAGTATTGAATTTGGCATTATGATTCTTGAACTAAATCTTGGAGTCTTCACTCCTATACTTCCAGTTATTTTTGAAACTTGGTTTATAACTTCAAAAATTCTTCTTAAACTTATGTTTGACTTTGAATTGTTTTTTTTTAAAGTTGGTTTATTGCCCAAATCAAAGATCTAATACCACTTGTTATGATCAACAATTATAATAATTATAAATAATGAAAAATATAATGTAGATCAACATAACAACATATATATTGGTGGACCAAGATGTCCAAATATTCAATATATGTAGAAATAGAATACCATTAAGGTAGGGAAACACCATACAATACTCCTTTAGGAAGGAATAACTCTATAATGTCGCTTCGAGGGGATAACCTCCAATATCATCTTATAATATAAGACTCAATGCTTATTTCCATCCTTTATAATGATAATAATCTCCTTTATATAGACATCTATCTAACTAACGAAAGATGGGTAACCTCCTAATCCCAATGTAGGTTAACCATTACCCAATACACTAATTCCACAAGTAACTCCTTTATGCTAATATATTGGACCTATATAAATAAATAAGGTGGATGTGTGACATATGTTGTAATATCCATCAACCCACATATATTAATATATCATATCCCTAGATACATAGCAGTGGTTTAGAAATTATCAATATACTATAAAGGACAAGTAAAGAACATTATATCCACACCAAAATATCCTTCTCTCAACATTTTAAAACCTAATCATAGTCCTCATAAGAAAATAAACCACCATTTAGATCTCAAACACCTTTAGAGTCTTTTTTATTAGATGTGAAGGTTATTTATCAAAAGTTAAGTTTCTTATAGAATCATAGGTTTCTATTCATCAATGCATATGCCTCATTGATGACTTCCAAATGTTTTATTTTGTTAGGTATGTGTGTGTATATGCTTAGGGTAATTATATATCATATTAGGTGTGATTTCATAGTTCAATCCAAGTCATAAGAGATAATATACCATTTGAAAACCTTATTAACATTAAATTATCTCATTGTAAGCCTTATTTCTAAGTTTCAAGCTCTACGTGACCTTACCAATAACCAATCATAGGTATGGATCCTATAATCAATCCCAAGTCATATTAATAAGGACTAAATACTTTAGCATGCTATCAAAAATCATTATTACTAGGAATAAATGAGCCTACATAGACATAAACCCTTTTGAGAAAGCATGATCACATCCTATAATAAATAACCTAGATCTACCTTATAGACTCCTTCAAAATCTATATAATGAGCCTTGAGCATAATAAATAAGTATGATCAAGTAGATTAATTTATCAAGGAGATGAATTGGAACATAATAGATTCATATATATTTCAATTATTTAATGGATCCTCTCTTCTAGCTTAAAGGTTTGTTTAATAGACATGTTGATAATCAATACACATGAATCAATACCTATAGTACTTTTGACAATCTTAAGTATTTACCATACCATAGATATGAGAATTATGTGAAAATAACAAGATAAAAATTAAATTTAAAAGGTTATAAATTCATGGAAATGATGGTACCATGGGCAAGAGACATAAACAAGTGACTAAACAAGATGGTCCAAATGTGCATAGTGAGCTAACCCTACGTAGTCAACCTAGAATACATGACTAAACCAAATGATAGTGACAAAAAGGTAAAAGAGGGAATTTAAAGGAGATAAATACACATGTTTTTATCAATCATTAATATGATGGTGATACTATTCTAGTGTGATTATCTTGTTTGAGTTACATACTCAATACAATTAGGCCTTATGTGTGACTATGTAAACAAACATTGTTGGTAGAGTTAGAAAAGATAAACTTCAAGGATATGATCAAGACTTTAAGAATGTTTTTTGGGCCATGATACCACCCCTATGAAGATATAAATTAGTTTTCTTAAGGAACCAACATCAACTATTCCATTCCCATACACAGGACAATGTAGCCAAGGTATAATTAAGAGAGAGTAGGGGTGATGAGATGGTGTAGGAAAATGAGAACTTGTGATCAAGATAGAGACCATATTGAGGAGGTTTTATTGAAAAATTTAAGGATATATATACATATGTATATGTTTTGAGCTTCTCAAGCATATTTTAAACACCTAAATACCTAAAGACACATTTAGGCCTCAAACCCCACCATCACCTCAATAACAAATCTATACCTCCAAGAAGACTCAATGAAATTCAGGGGTATGTGGAGGTGTTTAAAACTGTAAATAACTAATTTAAAGTATGGGAGTGTAATGATATATCTCACTTTTTTATCCCTCTCTTGAGCTCTACTACTATGAGTAGCCATGCCGAGTTGCACTTTCAAACACTTATATCTATCACAATAAAGGGACCCAGGCCTAAGGCTCCTAGGGAAACTTAGGCACCCATATGAACTCAAAATTAATAAAGTATTGAGTGGGGTCAATGGGCCTATATTTATGAATGATTTCTAATAAGGTAAGCTAAACAAACTACCTAGTAGAGAGCTTGAGACACATCATATTTTTCTCATATCTCCAAAAACACTTTGCATGGGAACCAAGCCTATTTAGGAGAGATGAAGTGGTCAATGGGATAAAATTATATAACAATAAGTTTTGGTTTAGAGGTACATATTGTATGAACCATCATTAATATTTTGGACCTATAAAACACTTCCTAAACCCTAGCACATACATTTTGAATTAAATACACCTCTAAAGGAATTCAAATGAGATGATTATGGTATGAAACAATCCTAATAGTCTTCCCAAGCCCCCTAAACACTTAGAACACCTATTGGTTGGAATGTGTAGGAGATATACTATACAAAATATGCCTAAGAGATCCATTTCAAGCCTTAGATCCAGGAATTTAGGAGGATATACATACTGCATCAATTTATTATGACAGATATGGGCCCAAAGTTCTTAATTGATATCACATTTTCCACCTAAAGGAGCCTCCATGACTGGTAACTCTTGAAAACAAGCCTAGGTGTCCAAGTGAAATATTATATGCATAAAAAAAAAGTAAATGGCTTGATTAAATGGATAAAAGTGATATAATGACCCTCAAGGGTGATTTACTTGTTAGAAAAAATGGTTAAGGGCCTCATAACTCTAGCTTAAAGTCAAAACTTAAGACCCTACAATCAGACTTATTGATCTAGCACCTTCTTCAAGGCAATGCCACTTGAAATGTAAAGTAGAGGACAAAAGGGGACCAATTAACATCTTAAACCTTCATGTATATGTTTATCATGTTGTTTTAGATGTTTAAGCCACTTTAATTTGTAGGAAAGGAATCACAGCTAGTCATTTTAGACTGAGGACACCTCGAGACTACCCAAAATGTTCATTTCCTACCTGAGAGGCAAGTTAAGAAGCTCACAACTATAAAAAATAGTTACATGGGTATATGATCACTTTATGAGAGGTGAGGGGATTTTTGTATAAGAGTTTAGTAGCATTGGTTTAGAGGTTAAGGCCCTAAGCTCTATGATCCATTTTTAAGAGTCTAGGACCCTCTTAAACCTCTATAAAACCCTAATAAGGACCCAATTGGGAATATTATAGATAAAATGCATTGAAACCACCTGGTAATTACTTGGGTCATATATCCCACTCAAATAACACTTTTGCTATGGTACTAGTCTATACAAATAGTGTATAGACACCCCCAAAAACTATAAATTTCTAAGGTTTTTAGTATAAAATGAGTTGTAAGACGTGGTCAAGTATTGTAGATCATTGGAGGAGGTGTAATGAGGCTTGTTTCTCCTCCTCAATCCATAAAATGTTCATATATTTACCTATAAATACTTATAAAAACCTTTACCAAATAGCTAGTCTATAGAAGCTAGTAAATGTGGCCTAGTCACCTAAGTGGAGTAAGGCTATGTTATGCCTATTTTACACAATCCCATATTTTTAAAAAATATATACTTTTTTTCCATAGTGATGACCTAGTCATGACATCTAAAACTACAATTAGGGGACCCTAAGTCAATTAGTGTTATTTATGAATATTCATGATTTTAATTTAATAATTTTGAAATTAACATATTTATGAATTCATGTTTACATTATAGCAATTTTGAAAAGCATTTATGGACAAATGAATAAAATTGGTTTATATATATATGATCAAATAGATACTTCAATTTTAGTTGTATATGGATTGATATTCAAATTATAGAATTTCACAAATTAAAGTTCTAGTTTGAAAATACACAATATTGATTACCATTTTAGGATATGATTGATCATCAAAATGTTATAAACATTCCTATGATTCAAATATTCAATTTATCTCAAATACAAAATAATGATATTATCTAATTGCTTATATCATGGAAATATTTGGCTTTGTGATCAATTGATAAATAAGTTTTTTTTAAAATCATAGACTAAGCCAAGGTGACAATCATAAATTTTATTTAGAAATTAAGGCATGGTATTATAAACTTTTTCTAAGTCATGTTTTTGAAAACATTTCAAATGGGTAAAATGTTTGATTCAAAAAATTCTTACCTAGCATGATGACTTAATACATGGGGTGATTGTTTTATTTCAAGGAGATTGGAAATAATGTTATGTTTGACATTGGAAAACTATAAATCTCATTATATTAATGATTTGAATGTAAAGTGGATGAATTGGTAGTTTAAGTTGGCAAGTTGATGGTTCAATTAGACAACTCAGTTTAATGAAAATCATGTTAGACATTTAGAGATATATACAGAATCAAAAGAGGTGGTATATAATTAAATGGAGATTGTACATGTCTTGATTTGCACATGGTGGTTAGATGTTTAGTAGGAAATTTAGTCATTGATAATTTAGAAATCTTGCTAAAAAATTTAACTTTTTGATAAATAAGATGCCTCAAGTTTAGAGACTAATCAAAGGGAAACATATCAGCTTAGGTGGTTAATGAGAAGTTTCAATATACAAAAGATGTTTTTAATTTTGAAAGGTATTTCAAGCAAGTACTCAGTGGAAGCCATATTCTGCTTGGATAATGTGGGAGTTGCATGACATCTATAGGTACACCATCATTGAAAATAAATGATAGCTCATGAATGAAATTATTTTGCATGAAAGGAAAATATTGGTATTTGAATTTTTATTATAGGGTTCATAGCTTCCTAAAAGGAAAATTGTTTATTTAAAATTTTTTTTGCATGCATAAGTTTTGTGATTATTTGTGATAAATTTTGTTCAAAATATTTCAAAGTAACAGTGTTTGAAATCTATTTTCATTCCAGGTTTTAATAAATCTCTTCATATCTAGTTTTGAAATTAATTTTGGGTAAAATAAGGATTATATTATGAAATTTGAAACCCTTGGTTTATTCAAACAATTCTCTTAGAAATTATTTTGAAGATTATTTTTGAAATATGTGATTTTTGGGCTTTGGGTTTCCATTTATTTTTTATAGTTTGTTCAATATGATATATGATTCTCTAATTTTTGAATTTTTTTTCAAAGTCATCAAAAACATGTTTTTAGTTTTTTATTTAGAAGTCAAAAAGTGAAATTTGTGAAAAGAGGACAAAATAAAATGGGTAATTCAGATTGATAGCCAGTTAATATGATATTTTGGAAATAAATGAGAAGATTATTTTGAGAGTGGATTTTGGGTTTTGGGTTTCAATTTTATCTTTCCTTTCATTACCAAGTTCTACATAATAATTTTATGTAAGTATATATAGATTGAATTACATCTAAGAAAGATAAAAAAGATTATTTGTGATCTCATATTTTTCTGTTTTGGTTTTCTATTGATTGACGATTGATGCATTTTGAAGACTTCATTGATCTTAGGGTTTTGGTATAAGTCTAAACTTTATGTTTTCATGAAATATGACAGTTTAATATATTTTTGGGTATGCCACAAGAAATTATTTTTCCATCATTTCAATATATATATATATATATACTAGGATTTTCTTTTGAAGTTAGATATTGAAATGATTAGTATGTTTTGAGAAGCTATGATAGGTGTTTTGATTTGGAATTTTATCAGAATATACTAGAAAGGAGTATAGTTTTTGAGATCATAGAAATTATTTTATATTTACAAGTTCATATAGATGACTTTTCAAAATTATGAATGTCAAAAAAATTATGGGTAGAAGTATTCGAACATAAAATTGAGAAGAACATAATTTTTCTAGCTTATTCATAAAGTGGAATCATGATAGTACATGGGAGTTTAACAATGTGTTTTATTTGATTTTGATAATTTATTAGATTTCTCTCTAATTTAAAAAATTTGTAAAATGATTACCAATATAAATTTGAATGATGTTAAATTTTATCGCCAAATGACCATCACCACAAACTAGAAATTATGCATTTTGATAGTCATTTGGACATCAAATTTAAGCTAGATAGAAAGCATAGTAAAATGGTTATTTTTAGAAAAGCAAAAGTTATTTCATGGAGATTTTAGGTTCATCTCTCATGTGATATAATGGAAATATTTTTACTATGAAGGTATTTCACAAAAAATAATTGTTTTCAAAAGCTTGGTGTTGTACATGGAATAAAGAGCAGTGAAACAAGTTTTTGAATTATATATATATATATATATATATATATATATATATATATATATATATATATATATATATATATATATATATGATATTGAGTAAATTAAAAATAAAAATGGATTTGATGTAAAAATGAATTTTATTTAATATGATGTGTTATTTTATTATTTATTGATTAATTGATATTCTAAATATTCCTAGTTGGCTAAAAAAGGGTCCACACCTATTAGAAATACCTGGTCTAAATTGAAATATTTTATCTCTTAAGACTTTTTTTAAAAGTCTTAAATAATTTTAATTTGTAACCACTAAATTAATTAACTTTTAAAGTTAATTAATAAAGTTGATAAATAAGCTAACTGAAGTTAGTTAAAAATTCTTTTCCAACTAACTTTAAAGGTTTAAAAGGAGATCAATGATTCATTTAAAGAGGATGAAAAACACAAGAACTAAATAATTATATGCTTGTGAAGTCAATCATTTATCTCTCTCTCTCTTCTATGCAATTTCTCTGAGATATTATAGGTTTTGTAGATAAACCAAGCATACTTTCTCTGATGGTTGAGTATACTACTTAGATAACATAGGTATATCCAATTTTATATTGTCATTTATAAATAATTATCTAAAAATTATCAAGTTTAATATCTTTTGATGATTGTAGCTTACATTCTATGTACAAAATCTGATTATTCAACCCAAATAATGATAAAAACATCATTATTATGATAGATTGCTGATCCAATTGATTGTAAAAATTATCTTTTGAGGATATTTTGTATGAAGAATATTGATTTCTCAAATAAAATTGATCTGATTTGCTAAGATGACTCTTATTTATTAAGACTCAAAAAAATTCTATTTTATTATGTATTTTATTTTTTTGAGTTTGATTTTGAGTTTAGTTTTTGTTAACTTTAGTTTACTTTCTTTAGTAATTTCATATTTATTTCTATTTTTCTTTCTTTAGATTGCATTAGTGTTAGTATTATATAATTTTCATAGTTTAACTAGTATTAGATTATTTTAGTTTTTAGTCTTTATTGGATTTCTTGTTAGTTGTTAGTCTTAGT
>JARHVA010002343.1:2040000-2085000 GCA_037957365.1 Torreya grandis | reverse complement strand
CACATAGTGGAAGTCATATTTTGCCTGGATAATGTGGGAGCTGCATGATATTTATAGGTATGCCATCATTGAGAAATAATGACAGTTTATCATTGAGATTATTTTTCATGAAAGGAAAATCTTGGTATTTGAATTTACATGATAAGGTTAATTATTTATTTAAAATGTTTTGCATGCATAAGTTTTGGGATTATTTTTGATAAATTTTGTTGGGATGATTTCAAAGTAATAGTGTTTGAAATTAGTTTTCATTCCAATTTTTAATAAATCTCTTCATATCTAGTTTTGAAGTTAATTTTGGGTAAAATGAGTATTATATTATGAAATTTGAAACCCTTAGTTTAATAAAATAGTTCTCTAAAAAATTATTTTTGAAATATGTGATTTTTGAGCTCCGGGTTTCCATTTTTTGATAGTTTGTTCAATGTGATATATGATTCTCTGATTTTGGACATTTTTTTTCAATGTCATCAAAATACATGTTTCTAATTTTTTATTTAGAAGTCAAAAAGTGAAATTTTTGAAAATACAAAATAATAAAGTGGGAGATTCAAACCAGTAGCTAGTTAATATGATATTTTAGAAATAAATGATGAGATTATTTTGAGAGTAGATTTTTGGTTTGGGTTTTAGTTTTATCTTTCCTTTCATTACTAGGTTACACATAATAATTTTATGGAAGTATATAAATATTGAATTACATCTAAGAAAGATAAAAAACATTATTTGTGGGCTTGTATTTTTTTTATTTGGTTTTATGTTGATTGATGGTTGATGCGTTTTGAAGAATTCATTGATCTAAGGGTTTTGGTATAAGTATGAACTTTGTGTTTTCATGATATATGATGGTTCAATATAGTTTTTGTGGTATGCCACAAGAAATTATTTTGCAATCATTTCAATATATATATATATATATATATATATATATATATATATATATATATATATATATATATATATATATATACATACATCTTGGGAATTTCTTTTGAAGTTAGATATTGAAATGATTAGTAAGTTTTGACAAGCTATGATAGGTGTTTTGATTTAGAATATGATCAAAATATACTATAAAGGATTAGATTTTTGAGATCATAGATAGTATGTTATATTTACCAGTTCATATAGATGAATTTTCAAAATTATGAATGTCAAAGAAATTATGGGCAGAAGTATTTAAACATAAAATTGAGAACATATTTTTTTCTAGCTTGTTCATAAAGTAGAACATGATAGTAAATGGGAGTTTAACAATGGTTTTAGTTTATTTTTATAATTTTTTGGATTTCATTCTTATATACAAAATTTGTAAAATGATTACCTACAATTTTTTTTGTGATGTTAAATTTGATGGCCAAATGATCGTCACCACAAACCATAAAATATGCATTTTGATGGTCAGATGAACATAAACTTTAAGCTATATAGAAAACATAGTAAAATGGTTATTTTCAAAAAATAAAAATTTATTTTATGGAGATTTTAGGTTCATATTTCACTTGATATAATCGAAATATTTTTACTATCAAGGTATTTCATAAAAATAATTGTTTTTGGAAGCATGGTGTTGCACATGGAATAAGGAGTAGTGAAATGAGTATTTAAATATTTGGTATAGTGTTTGGATATGTATTAATTGTGTGTGTGTGTGTGTGTGTGTGTGTGTGTGTGTGTGTGTGTGTGTGTGCGCGCGTGCGCGTGTGCTATTGAATAAATTAAAATGAAAAATGGAATTAAATTAAAAAATAAATTTCATTTAATATGATGTGTTATTTGATTATTTATTGATTAATTTATTTTTTAAATTTTCTATGTTGGCTAAAAAAGGGTCCCCACCTGTTAGTAATACCCAATCTAAATTGAAATATTTGATCTTTTAAGACTTTTTTAAAAGTCTTAAATAATTTTAATTTGTAACCACCAAATTAATTAACTTTTAAAGTTAATTCATAAAGTTGAAAAATAAACTAATTAAATTTAGTTATAACTTCTTTTCCAACCAAATTTAGAGGTTTAAAAGGAGATCAATGATTTATTTAAAGAGGAGGAACACCACAAGTATTGAATAATTATATGCTTGTGAAGTCAATCATTTATCTCTTTCTCTTTTATGCAATTTCTCTAAGATAGAATGACCTTTATAGATAGACCATGGTACTTTCTCTAAAAATTGAGTATACTTCTTAGACAATGAAGGTATATCTAGTTTTATATTGTCATTTATAACTGATTATCTAAAAATTATCAAGTTTAATATCTTTTGATGATTATAGCTTCCAATCGTGTGCATAGAATCTGCTTATTCAACCTGAATAATGATGAAAATGTCATTTTTGTGACTAATTGTTGATCTAATTGATTGTAAAAGTTATCTTTTCATGATATTTTGTATGAAGGATGTTGATTTTTCAAATAAAATCAATCTAATTTGCTAAGATGACTTATTTATTAAGACTCACAAATTTTCTATTTTATTTATTTGAGATTGATTTCTAGTTTAGTTTTTGTTAACTTTATTTTACTTTCTTTGGTAATTTATTGTTTACTTATGTTCTTCTTTCTTTAGATTACATTAGTGTTAGTATTATATAATTTTCTTAGTTTAGCTAGTATTAGAATATATTATTTTTTAGTCTTTATTGGATTTCTTATTAGTTGTTAGTCTCAGTCTTAAGATTAGTTTTTAATTTTTTTTTTAAAAATTTTTATACTTATAGTCTCCTTTATGTTTAGTTTAGACATAGTTATTTATGTTTTCTTTGTCTCTTTAGGTTTAGTTAGTAGTTGTTAGTTGTTTAGTGTTCATCTATTTTCTTGGTTGTTATTGATTTATTTAATCTTTATGTTATGAACATGAACATAAGAAACACTTTTTAAAAATCTAAATTTCATATCCTTCAAAAGATTGTTTGATTTATAGACTTTATTCTATTGGATAGGTCAGATGATAGTTTATAATAGATTTGAGATTGAATCATATAATATCTTAAGAATGATAAGTTTCTTGGATAAAAGGATTCTTTATGAGTAATCTTCTTGATATAATTTCTTTTCATTTGTGTTTGATTGACTTAGTGAATATGTGTACACTTGATTTAGATTTATTATTGAACATATTAAATCACCAAAAATTTAAGAAACCCTTCCATGTACCTTTCATTGATTTTTCATTCATAAGACTCCCATGATTAAACTAGTATGATTCTATCTTGACCTTTGTGATAGGAGAATAAGTTGATTCATTGGCATGACATTTTTTGCCATCAATAGGTTATAAGTATGAAATATTTAGAGGGATTAAATCTTGATATAATAGGCTAGTTAAGGTGTAAATCAATCTCACTCAGTCATCTTGAAGGTTGAGTTCACGTCTCATAACTCTCCAAATAGTAAATGAATAAGAGACTATGATACTTGTCCATAATCATACTTAGACAACAAAATGGAGAAGCTCATGGGCATAGAAAATTTATATGAAATTAATGTGACATCATAAAAAATCTATAGATTAACCTTGAGGCAAGTAATATCCTTGTCCATGGTCATTATGGAGGATTTATATAGTTTCTTGAACATGGCTAATAGACATGAAAGGGAAACTACTTAATGCTTCATGAAGGAGGGCTAATGGGACTTTTTCAATGGATTATAACTACTGAGTGAGTGGGTCATGACCATTATGGCCTATTAATGCAACTTATACACTAATATTACCTTCACTTTCTTACTCACATTTCTATATATTTAGGCCTTGATGCCTTTGTTTGGGTCCCTTGATTGGGTGTATCAAAATGCTACCAAATTGTATCTTGAACCTTTAGAATCAATGAGAAAGGATTGGTTGTAGACTTCCTTGTTAGTAATAGTGTGGGTTATGGTTTGTTAACATTCATAAAGTGTAATGTTCATTCTCTTTTTTAGGTCATATCCTTCAGCTCTATTTATTGATATTTCCTCTCTCATTATTGACACTTGCTCTAGCTCATATTGAGATGGTTTTTATGGATTAAGTCCATTATTATTTCTCTTATATTATCTTACATCAAATATTTAACTTGGATATTTTTAAATTTTGATCCTTCTAATATTAGGTATTTTTCCCATTTGATAGTTTCCATACTTGACAAATCTTGTCTATCACATTTGTGGTTTGCTTGATTTTAAGGTAACATTTTTCCTTTAAACATTTACATTACTTGTTTTCAACATTTATTTTCTCAAATTTTAAAAATATTATAAGATAGTATTTTATTTAAATTTTAATTACATACTCTATATAAATCCTAGGTTGTCAAAGGGTCGAATTAAAGTAAATCAAGAATAAATATGTAATAAATACAACCACTAATTTGTGTAAGAACTAACCTAATCTGATGTTTCTAAAAATAACAATAAATGAAACAAATAATTACTTAGATGGAAACATGACTTTTAGGAGGAATTAGATAGTTAAAATTGGTGAGTAGATAGATCTAAATTCTATCAACAAGATCCAAGTGTCAAAATCAAACCTGGACAATAATGTGATCCTCTAGATAGTATCACAATGCACTAGCATCTAATGCAATGTGCTAGTGCCACACTCAAAATCTCGACAAATGATTTATGGTTTTTGTATAACATGCCCTATTCTAGCTTTGGTCTAGATTTAAAGTATGTGTGATTAATAATTTTTCATATATCTCTATTTTACTCTAAAAACCCTAGGTTCTTATGATTATTATGGTTTTAATAAACATCATGAGAAGAAGGTGTTAGTGGGGTAGGTTAGACGTGATCTTAACACCCCATGTGTTGAGTGTTTCCTATATACCAATACCTTGAAAGGGGATCAAGCCTAATAGTTATTCCAATCTATGTGCTAGTGAAAGTATAAGTTAATGTTAGTATGAGTGTTGACTTGAGTGTTTTAAGTGTGCTTAAGACAATAAATATGAGTAATCTGAGCTTAGGATATATGTAAAATTAGGGATAAATATATATTAATGACCTTGATTTACAACACTTTTTATGAGTTTGGTCATGAGTATTTGCATCTGATTTTCATTTAGTGGGTAAAATTCTAAATGTCATGTATTTTAATGATTTGGTGCTTGTCTAGATTATGAAATAGGTCTAATAAAGCCCTAGGTATCTTAAGAATTGAAATAATAGTTATTGGGTTCAAAATTAGGTAAGGGACACTAGTGCAATTACTTGGTCACTATTGTAGTGTTCTAGTGTTCAAAGGGGCACGATAGTGTCTAGGTGGTATAACTTGGGGAACTAGGGGCCTAGATCCCTAGGGGAAGATTTGGTACTATTTTTGGATGTTTATGGATGTGTAATACCCTCACAAACGATGGATAAAGATTGAAACAAGACATAATATAGGTTTAGGTCTAAGTATAGGATGGGTGGTCACAAGTGACACTCATTTCACTCAAGTGACATTTAATATGACTAAATTTTTACCCCTTTTATTCCATAAATGTAGAAAAGTGAAATGACTAAGATAAAATAAAAAGAATCATACCTAAACTTACTTATAAGGAAGAGCCCATAAATCTAGATTTGATTTTGTGAAGTGTGCTCCATTATATATCCTACAAAAGAAACATGTAGGAATTAGTCTTTACATAAAGCATATCAAAAGTAAAGATAAAATTGAGTAAAGAGATAAGAGATAAAGGAAAGGAATGAATAAACCTCATTAGGTATGCAAACTAATGGAAAAACTAGTGACATCCTATGTGTGTAACTAGTGATCAAATGGTGAATATCTTGGATTGAGTCGATGGATTACTCAATCCCCATGTGTGGGTGGCTCAAGATCTCAATATAGTTTTTAATCCATCATTTCCCACCCCTGATTAATGGATTCTACTAAGAATAACTTGGATTGGATTGATAGTTTGTCCAATCCTCCTATATAGGTGGATCAAGAAATTAAGTAGGCTATGACTCCATCATTTCCTACCCATGTATAGTATATGCATATGTGACTGAAACTATGTAGGATGTCTTTGGGGCCACTCAAATCCTCTAAAATATAAAAATCCAAGGGGCATCTCTGACACTTAGGAATGTAGTTCATAGGCTACATAGAGATTCCAACCATTATAGATGGAATAAGGCATCAATATAATGTAAAAAATCATGAGAATAGTGTTTGAAATATACAACATAGATATAACATGGATTTGTCATTCCATCTAAGATGAGATAGTGTAAAAATAATCATGTGAAAATGATGTTCCCTATGCATGCCTCTAATTTTACTATTTATGCATATGAATTCTAGATTGATTTGTAATAATATGTATCTTTATATATCTAAAACTAAAATGTGAGTGATCATGTTGTGCATGATGCTCTGAATCTGAGAAAGCTGGTATGATTCTATGCAAAACTAAAATTAATTTGAGCATAACTGATAATCTATGACTAATACTATGTAAACCTAAACTATAACTACTATACATTTTTGGCCAATCCATGTTTTCCTATTTCTAGGGATACTGAATAGTACCATGGTCCCTTGTATAATATCACATTGTACTAGTTTTATATATGCTATGCTAGTGTCATTTTCTATTTTTTAATGCAAACTAAAATTGATGTGTTTAACTATTTTTCACTATGTTTTCCTAATTCTAATCTCTATAATATGTGTATGCATGGTGAAAAATATGTCTAAGTACACCTAAATGACCTTATCTCTATGAATGCCACCTATTTTTAGGGGAGTTATTAAACCTGTGCAATAAATTTATTTAAAAAAAGATTTGCATCATGTATGTTATCCTTAGAATATACGGCATCTATGTAATAAACCAATATAATATGTATATGTGACATCGTAATGTAATATAATATGAGCATAAGTTAGTAATGTTTTATTCTTGTTACATTTAATATTCACAAAGTTTTCAATATTTATATAATAATATAAACATGTGTATGAACAATAAGTCTAAGTAATAATCTATATAAACTACCTAGGGGGATGGGGCATGATGCCCATCAAGTCACCCAAGGACTAAGCAGAGGTGCATGAGGTCCCTCATGGCATCTATAATTGATTTTGGTGTAAAAATCAAGAGACAAATTTCATGGTCATGATTTAGACATGAAATCATACGTGCAATACATATGAGGCACACAAATTAGACCAAGGGGCCATAATACAAGGGACATGGGCACATGCCACTAAATCTAAGAAATAAAAAACATACAAGAACATTTTTAAATGTCCACATACATACAAAACAAGAAAGGTTGGCTTAGAAACACATGGAAAGACATTCAAATTTATGTATGTACAATAATAAAAACACACATAAAGACATGGGCACATGTCCAAAGCATAAAAATAATGAATTGAAGTGGCATAGAGCCTTAAAATAATGGCATATTAAAATTACCTTGAATAGATGTAGAATCATAGAGAGTCAATTAAATGTAAACTAGGAATCTAGAAATGGAAGTATGCATGAACATGTGGTACAAATTTGTATAAGAGAAAAGATGTACATAACTAAGTCTATAGTAGTAGTTGGTAGAAAATTTTAGTATAGGATGATCAATATCAAGATATAATCAATGATAAATATGTGACATGTAGTATATAAAAATGTAACCTAGAAAATTGAAATCTATGTAGTATGATGCACCTAATGGGTGAATGTATCAATGTTGAAGCATGTATGGCCCCCAATGGGTAGATAGTATAAAATTTAGAACTGTGTAGAGGACCAGAGTCCTATAAGAATATGTTAACACTCAAAAATAACAAGTAAAGCATGTAAGAATGAGAAAATTGACTAGACTAGAGTATATAGAATATATAACATCTAGAAAATATAAGTAATTTAAACATAGAAATGCATATAGTCTAAAAATTTATATTATTTAAGAAATATTTGAATGTTTTTTTTAAATTTCTAATTTATTATATTGTTTTTATGTTTTTTAAGTATAATATATGTATAATAAATCATGAAAATGAAACTATATACAAGTGACAAGAATAAATGCAACATTCTACAAGAAGAGAGGAACATGCCAACTGATGAGTCTCACAAGAGACTCATAATAAATTTATCCTATATTAAAGAGAGGAATAATGATTGTGTATGATGTTCATTGAGGTATATAGATATTTGAATTGGATTTACTGAGTGATCTATAGTTGAGATTAAATGTGGCATGGGGATATGAATTCGTGAAGTTGATTGAACTAGCCTATGAACTATGTCATGCACTATATGAATCCTAATGGAAGAGTAAGCAAGTTATCATAATGATCATGCTATGTAGGTGTAGTAATAACATGTACAATTGATATTGATCATGGTGTCCTATTGGTAGATATATTTGTAGACATTTTAACAAATATATCAAATTATTGTCATGTTGAAACTATTATTTATTGTGCATTATGTCTTAAAAATATCATAATTGGTTATGGTATTGATATTATGCTCTAATCTCCATTATATTTACCAAATATATGAATTATTTGTCATAATAAGACTATGATATGATCTCTTTGATTTATGAAAAATATATTAATCAATTTTCATATGTTATGATCTCTATGATCTCTACCAAATATCTTAATCAGTTGTCATACTGAGACTTTGCTTTGATATTTATGATCTCTACAAATTATATTAATCAGTTGTCATATTTATACTGGTGGTTCATTTTTACCTTTTGTCACCATATTGATATAAGTAGGTTGATATTTATAAATTGGTTACCATCTCTATTGAATCTATGGTGCATGAGATCTCATTTAAGTAGGTGTCCTAGAAACCACATGGCTCATATGATGAGTAATAAATTGCTCCTTGAAAGGAACATCCTAGGATATTTCACTCATAGAGGAATGTGATATAGTATAATGTGAAGAAGGATATCTTGATGCACCCTAATGTGAATGATATAATGTCTTTGTCAACATACTAGTTAATATAATCTCTAAGTGCATAATAGTTATTATCCAAATGTCCATTAGTCTAATGGTAGTCGAAATATGGTGTATTCATTATTCTATGTATATGGTGTGATATATGGTGATTACTATGAGTAATTTTGATCATATCTCTATATAATAATGTAATTAAACTATCATGAGGCCTATCTCTGTATGAAAACTATACATCCCATCTAATCATGTCTTGTGCTCTACTCATTATGGGAGATGTTATGTGAAGTGGTTATTTACTTTTATTGAGTATCTTTATTGGTGTTTTTTGTTCCAATTTTTCCTTAAGCATATGTATATAAAGTGTTTTTACCATATTGGGTGAGTGTGATTTTGATGAACTTAGATCCAAACATGCCTATGGATGTGTCTCAACTAGTCCCAACTTTTGCTCTAATGCCATAGCTATGTTACATAGATGCATGAATGATTTGGACGTCTCATTTACTAATTTATCCTTAAGAGGTAAGATGATACCTCTAACAAAGATGAATTTTACCTCTAAATCTATTAGCTAATAGATCAATAAATTCATGTATGATTTAAATCATAGAATGTAATCATTTACTATTTCTGACTTACCCTAGTGTAGTGAAGTCAACCTCTCATATGTGACTCAAGGTCCCTTATTCAATATGTAATTCATGGGAAAGACTTCATATATCTCATCATATGTATGTAGTGAACCACTAAGGATTGAATTATGAAACCAATTTAATGCCTCACCCTCTAAAGTCTATGGAAATAATTATAAGAGAATCGAAATGCAAGTGGCATGTGCCATAGCCCTTTTGTAGGCTTTAAGGTGAAAGTATTGATTTACATGTTCATTGAGATTCAATAATGTTAGTATTTGAAAAAATTTAGGTAACATTGTATTTAATATTCTACATGAGATAGGATTTGCATGGATGAAATTGAAATCAACTCGATTAATTATTTCATGCTAATGGAATAGAAGACACCTCATTATTATGCAAATGTAAAACATGTAAACTAGAAATATGTATGTAATTTTATAAATTATTATATAAAGACACATTGTAATTCGAATGAATATTTGATAATAAAAAAATTGAACTTAAGAGAGGGTTGAATTAGGAAGAATACTAGAAAGACTAGAATTAATATATTCTTCATTAAAATCATAGTGATCATCATTATTCCAAGTTTCATCAAAATCAAAAATTAAATCACTTGTAGATGGAAGAGTATAAGAATTATCATGTTCATGGTTAGAAAGAGGAGTTGAAGAAGATTTTAACTTTTTACTACTATGAAATATATCTCCATGTGTAGGTGTAATGCAATTCATGTCTTCACTATCTATAAATAGAATGCATGTGTAATCACTATTTTCAATTGTAGAGTCAAGGGGAGAAGAATTAGTAATCATGTTTTCATTTGGAACATTATGAAATGTATAATAAGGGTTAGATATATTTGAATTATTTAAATTTTTTATGGAATCACTATGTTGGTCTTGAGATGTGAAATAAGGTGACAACATAATATCATCTACATCAGTTTTTTCAAATTGAATTGAGAAAGATAAAGAATTCTCATTTCACTTTTATATGATAGGAACATCATTTGTAATATTACTTGAACCATGTAAAGGTAAATTGATTTTATTTTTCTTCTATTCCTTTAATTTTAATAAGGATGTAACCAAAGTGGTTGAAAAACTAGGATCAAATTCAAATAAATCACTACATATAAGTTTATCTTTTGGCCTTATTTTCTTAATGTAATTTTGAGAATTAGGAAAAGAGAGGAGAAAGAGAAGAAGATGCATCTAATATATCTTCATCAAAAATTTCATTGGCATGTTCATAGTAATCATCATATCCATAATTACAACAATAATAATCATCATAATTATAAATTAAATAATTCTCATTATCATGTGTTAGTGTCCAATATTTAAAATTTGTCCATTCATTTGTATAATTATGTGAAAAGTTTAGAAATTGATCAACTAGTTGAGGGGAAAGAAGTTTCCTAGAAGTCATTTTAAACTTGCCAAAAAAAATTGAAACAAATGTACAATAAGAAAATAATAGGGATAAGGTAATCCAATAGAGATATATTTTAAAATATGTGAAATATTTAGACCAATGTATAGGAAAAAAATTATAAATTTACTTGAAACCCAAAGGGATAATTTTTAAGTGTATAAGGATCTAGGGTTTTGAAGGGTTTATAAAAAATTTTAATATATGTTAAATTAATGAAACCCTAATAGATGAATTGATATGGATGTAAAAAAATTAGGAAATAATATAATCTAATAAACCCTAATTTAGCACACAAAAATGGAGAAGGCAAACCCTAGGGTAGAACTAGGGTTTTTAAGCGATATTTGAAGCAAGTCAAGCTCACAAAATGACATAACTTTTGAGGATTAATGTATGTAAATAATATATTCTTAAAGTGAATGAGAATAGTATGTATGGGAATAAATATGAAATAAATACAACCACTAATTTATGCAAGAAATGATATAATATAATATTTCAAAAAATAGTAATGAATAACACAAAATGTACATAACTAGGAATAGGCCTTCTAAGAGGAATCACATTGTGAAAATTGGTGAGAATATAGATTTAACTATCATAAATAGGATCCAATTATTATAATCAACCCTAGATAGTAGTGTAATCATTTATATAGTAGTGAGGTATCCTAGTGTCCAAGGTAGTGCACTAGTGTCCCTCTCAAAATATCCATAAATGATTTTCGGGTTTTGCATAAATGGTCATATTTTATATTTGTTCCAAATTTCAAGTATTTGTGATTAATATGTTTTCTTGTAGATCTAATTTATTCTAAAAACCCTAGGTTTTCATGGTTATAAATGTTTAAATGAACATCATAAGAGAAATGAGTTAGTGGGGTAGGTTGGACATGAACTCAAAACCCTATGTGTTTAGAATTACCTACATAATAATACCTCAAAAAGGATCAATCCCAATGTAGTTCTCCCAGTCTAAGTGCTGGTGTAAGTGTAAGTTAATACTAGTACGAGTGTTAACTTGAGTGTTTTGAGTTTGATTTAGACTAGAAATTTGAGTGATATGAGCTTAGGAGTTATATATGTGTCTATATGCATAATTAGTGTAGAATAGGGATTCCTTAACTTGCTTTTTAGGTCCACTATTTTTTATTTTATTCATGATTATTTGCATATTATTTCCATCTAGTGGGTAAAGGGATAGAATTCATGTATTTATGCTAATCTAGTGTTTATGTAGAGTGTGAAATAGGTTTAGGCTAACCCTAGGTATCTTATGACTTTAAATATATAAATTTTGGATTAAGTTAGGCAAGGGACACTATAAAAATCCCTTGGTCACTACTGTAGTGTGATAGTGTCCAAAAGGGCACGCTAGTGTCCAAGTGGTAGAACCTAAAGCACTAGAGGCTTAGATCTATAGGGGAAGGTTTGGGACTGATTTTGAGATGTATAAGGATGTGTAATACCCACACAAAATTTTAATAAGGGTAAAAAAATTTCCTAATATAGGTGTAAATATAATCTAGGTATGGGTGGTCTTAAGTGACACTCATTGCACTCAAGTGACATTTTATATGACTATAATATTAGACCTAATTGTTTTGAACATTAAACATTAAGTGTATGTAGGATTTTAAATGGGAAAATTTAGTTTTTATTTAAAATTTTTTGGCACCCTTGAAATGGTTTTTATTATTTCTTACCATTTCTCTCAACTGTAGACCACATCTAATTTTTTTTCCTATTTTCTATCTAACATTGCATTTTAGTTTGCTAAAAAAAGAGGGTATTTTAGCTAGTTACATAAATAAAATATGGAATTTATTACATTTATTTAATACAAAATAATTAATTTTTATCTAAAATATTAATCATTACATTAATATTGGTTGTATTTAAGGTTTGTGGTAATTTTTATATGCATATTATTGATGTGTTTTGGCAAGTACAAACATTCTAGGCTCATCTCACAACTCAAATCTCTTGAAAGGAGATTATAGGGAATCTAACCAAGGTTTATATATAACTAGTATAGGCACAATGACTTCACTTAGTGGCTCACTGTGACCATTATATTCAAGGGGCGTTTGTTGCTTCTATATATTTTAAATTTTTAAACGTGTGTTTTAGCAGATTTCACATACTTGAAAAATGTAAAATGAAATGTGTGTTTGTAATTTTTGTTTAAGTATATTTTGTGTAGATGTTGAAAAATATTAAAACATAAATTCACTTAATACACCTAATAAATCAGTGTTTAGTGTTTTTCATCATGTGTTTATGACTTATTTTGATGTTCATTCCATTAGTTTTAATTATTCAACAATGCAATAATAACAATGAAAACAAACAATTAAATCAAGAAATAAATTTAAATATGTTTAATTCATATGTTCCTAATTTAAATGAAAAAATGATAAAATATAGGGAGAGGAAATAAAATAAAAGCATGTTATAAGGAAAGAAAATTTGAAGCCACTAGTTGAATGTAACACCCATAAATCAATACCTCATGTGACCAAATGATCCAAAATCACCATGATAATGATGTACACATTTGAGGAGAGTGAGAGTATAGTAATAAGAATAATGACCATCATTAACATGCTCAAATCATCAACAAACCTTAATAAACTCCTATAAATCAAGTTTTTTGTTTTGATAACAATGTTTTGAGTTGATTAAAATTGATTACATCCAAATTCCACCAACATAAAACTAGGGTTACAATATTTATGGATATATTAAGTTAATAAAACAATAAATTTCAAGAAAAATAAGTGTTTTTTGTCTATGGTCTCTTTGGGAGAAGAAAAGCCAACCTCTTTACAATAAAAATTCATCCTTATATAGAAATTATAGTCCTCAAGGGGAAGATTTTCCTCCAAAATTCCAAACCACATCCATTAATTATAAAAACAAACTTTTCATGAAATGTATGATCCTCTCCATCATACATTTTCTTTTCACCACCTACACAAGATAAAAAAACAAGACACTTTCCAAAATGGAGAACTTATGGGTCTTTTAAGAGCACATAAATAAAGAAAAAATAGAATAGGGTTAGAATAATGGACATAAAAATGATATATATACCTTAGTAAGAAATAAATTGTACCAAATAATCCACATCAAATCTTTCTTTCCAATACATTAAGCGGTTTGAAAAATGGAGCTTAGGATCAAAAGCTATAGGAAAAAACTCAACTCTCTATCAAATCACATTAGGGTTTTGGGGATACAATGTAGTTATCAAGATATAATGATTGTAGTGAAGGGGATAATATAATAAAATATAAAAACCTTGAAACATGTATGGGAAGTCCAAAATTTGACCTTGGGATAACATGCCAAATATGAGAAATCCTATCATGAGATCGATCTTCATGATGGAGAGAAGAGAAGGGACCACTTATAAAAAATGACCATAAATTATGATTTTTATATCCCAAAATAAAAATTTATACAAAAATGACCATGTTAGAACCATATATATAAAGTAATAAATGGTTTAAAAAATAGAGATCAAGGTCAAAAATTATTATCTTTTGAACGAACCCTTGTCTAAAGGTGTCAAGGTTTTAGGACTACAATGTAGTTGTCAAGTTATAACCACTACTTTGAAATGGTTGGAGTCTTATTCAAACACTAGATATCCAAAAATACAAAAAATCATTAATAGGTCTAAAACATAGACACACCAAAAGGATGGTAAAACAACATTTCTAAACCATGGGGCAAACATGGAAAACCTTCCCTTGGGCCTAATATCTACATTGGGAGAGAGGAAAAGAATAGGGATATGAAAAATAAAATAAAAAAATATTAAATTACCCACAAATAAAAAAAATTATAAAAAAATATATATGTTTAAATTATATTTCCAATGCACTAAGCGGTTTGTGAAATAAATCTCTAGTTGAAAAGTTATGTCCATTTAAACAACCTCTTATCTAATAGTGTTAGGACTTTTGGACTACAATGAAGTTGTCAAAGTATAATGGATGAAATGTAGTCATCAATTTCTTATGGTTACATTATATTCATTATAGTATTATGTTTGAAATGAAATCATTAGGGTCTAATGGTTGTAATGCAATCTAGGAACCCAAACATCCAAAAGGAGGTCAAAATGACATTTTCTAACAAAGACTAAAACACAAAACTTTCTCATGTATAAGAACTCTTCAAGATTTAAGGATTTATGGAAACTATAATGGAATTATAATAAAAAAATCCTAATATGAATCAAGATAGATATGAGTAATCTACACGTATATTTGGGGCCTGACCCCCACACTATGAAAAGATGTCAAAAAAATGTTTTGGGACCAAGTGTTATATATTAAAATTTATTAAATAAACTTTGTATCTATAATGGGATAGGTTTCAAGTGACCAAAGGTAAAAATATTGATATGACCCCCTAGATTAGGATAAAAGAGCTGAAAAAGCTAAGAGAGTTAGACTTCAAATACAAATTAGGAGGTTGAAACTCCACTTTTACACAAAGTGTAAAATACAAATTTGACTCACATGGATGAGGTATTTCCAATGGTGATGGTTTTTAGTCCCATTTTGGTAGGTAAAATAGGATATACCACCAAGGAAACTTGAGGTTATCATAACAATGACCCATGTGCAAAAGTAGGAGTAGAGGGAAAGGCAAAATAAAGAGGTTCCATAATCCTTAGAAGAATTAGTGTATGTTGTGCAAGCAAAAAAAAATGGAGAATCTACTAAAAAATACTCCTAATTATTTTTAAACAATATAAAAATATCTATGAACCTATAATCTATGGTGAAGACTATGCATGGAATATGAAATTATTTGATGGAGGAGAAGAGGGGAGTGGCTAAAAGACCAAATCAAATATTCTCCTTAACTAGATGTGTGCATTTGAGTTAATTTACTGATTCTTAGAGATTTCAAGGATAAATTAATATGGATCCAATCATCAAGATAGTGAATCCTACTTTGATAATGTTTTTTGGACATTGATCTACTAATATATAGGCATCCATAGCCTTGATGGAGTTACCTCTTATCCCACTCTAGACCTTGATCCACTACCAACCAGTCTAGAAAACCCAAGGTAGAGTTGCCTAAATCACCCATAATTGATTTTTTCTTAAAATTAAGCCTTTTTATTTTCATTTCTTGATTTATCTTTTATATTTCTTGTTTATCTTATCAATCTTGGGTTGGGGGCCACAATAACAAGTGAAAGGTAGAACTTTAGATTGTACACCCTAAATCTTCATCATATTTATCTAAGCAAAACCAAAAACTATTAAGGTATGAATTTGATGCTTGAATTAAATATAATCCTTCATCACCAAGATAGTTTTACCCAAACTTAACCCAAATCACATAATTTTAGAACACATAGGTTAGATAGACCTTTGAAGCTAATTCAAAAACAAAATCTAAGGCCATAAAATATTCAAAGCACTTACAAACTAGAATGCCACTCAAGCTACCTATGAACATGCCTTCGTTTCCTCATTATTTTGATAAATAGGGAACATAAAGGGAAAAATAGGTGATCTAGGCCAAAAAACAAGCAATAAGGTTAGATTGATAAAAAAAATCCATAAAAATAGGAAAAATAAACTAAACTAACAATAAAGCATGAAAGAAAATAAAAATTAAATAAAGTGAAAGATAAGGTATTTAAAATAAATTTTCAAGATAATTCAATCCTAGAATTAGTGTTTGAGGAACTACCCATTGATAGGAAATGAGACATCCTTGTAAGTTAGACACTTTTGGAAAAATGCATTATTGCCCAAGATTTTAAATATTTTATAGGGATCCATCCATAAGGCATCAAAATTTCCATGTTGTCCTTTCTTCTTGTGATCCTTGTCCTAGAAAAGGACTAGTTTAGAGATTCTAAAGTCCTTCACCTTTACTCACTTATCAAACTAATATTTGATGACATCTTGTGTTTTGATAAAATGCAACAGGGTTGCATCATACTTTTCTTCAAGTTGTATCAAATTAAGAAGGTGAGCTTATATTTTATCATCTACTTTCACATGATATCACATGAACTTTAATATAGGCATTCTTAGTTTAAATGGAAAAATGGGGTCTTGGACATAAACTAGATGGTAGGGTTATGTTCCTAAAGTTGAATTTATCCGAGTCCTATCAGACCACAAAGAAAATATTAAAATATTGTGCAAGTCCCTAAGGTTCTTTGACAAAATATTCTTAATTATATCAAGC
Source organism: Torreya grandis (assembly GCA_037957365.1). Lineage (NCBI taxonomy): Eukaryota > Viridiplantae > Streptophyta > Pinopsida > Cupressales > Taxaceae > Torreya > Torreya grandis. The sequence goes on along the minus strand of JARHVA010002343.1, from coordinate 2,067,763 downwards.
ATATATTTATTGGTTGATTCTACTACCTAATTACCCTATCGATAATAATTGGAGGGATGTTTTAGGATTACCTAGTTTTTGTAGGCCCATTCCATAGATTGAAGAGTTGATAGAGTAGGACCATTATCACATACTAGAGTATCAAACATCCCAAACTTGTTGATAATGTTTTATTTTAAAAAGTTGATTACCATGTTAGTTGTATAATCATTTCATAGTTTAGCTTTAGTCTAATGGGTGCAATAGTTAGTTGTTACAAGGATGAACTAGTGTCCTATTAAGAAGTTAGTATTTATGGCACAAATAAATTCCAATCCCCACTTTATAAATGGATGAACCTTAATAAATGGCTACAATATCATGGTTGGGGTATGCTCTCTATCCATATTAACTAGGTAGATATGGTATATCTTGATATGAGTGTGTGAATATTTGAATACATTTGTCCCTTATTACGCTATCCTAAATATTTGATGATATGTAGCACTCCTTGATATAGGAAAATTTTTATATTTTCGATGAAATTCATTTAGTACTATGATTGATTAGTAATTTTTCAAGCACCTAAGATATATGCCTTCATGATTCCTTTTACAAAAAAACTGATTTGATCATGAATTTGTTACTTTTGAGGCATAACGATCTTCTTTGAGTTAAATTTAGGTGATTTGGGCATTCACTATTAATCAAATAATAGACCCCATCTTGATATTAGTCGTCAATAGTAATGTTTTAGACTGTGTACTACTAGAAAACTATTTGAATTCTACTTTAGCCATAACCTTACTAAGCCCTTGACCTCTTAAAATTTTTGTTTGTTGTATCTCTATGTTAAACTCTTGGATAATGGTTATTTATTATCCATTTCACTCACCTAACTCATTTTTCATTATCATAGCCTTCAATACTAGGTCAATTACCACTGCATACACCTTATTGTATAAGATGTAGAATCTAAATTTTTTGATGGATTTAATCAAGGAAAGACTTGCTTGTCTATAGTTTAATACCTCAATTCAGAATTATGAAGAGAACTCATGAATGAGATGGGTCTCTCATATCTAAATTTTTTATTTTATGTTAGGATAGATACACTTGAGTGTTTTGAGGTGAATGAGTAGATTTAGAAGGGTTGCATATAGTTAAGATATAATAAAACATGTGCATTTACAATTGCTTTCTTGATCTGAGTGAAAGTTGCTTATGTCTTAGCTATCCATTAAATTTTCACATCCTTTTTCAACATGTTATTCAAAGGTTAAACTATATATGAAAATCCTAAAATAAACTTCCTGATGATATTAATCTTAGTGAAGAATGAATTCAGCTATTTTATACTATATGGCAATTTAATTCACAAAAAAATTTCCACTCAATAAATATATATAATTATGCCCCTTTCTAAGATGATGTGGCCAAGAAACTTAACCTTTGTTACTATGAAAATTCATATTTTTGGGTTTAAAGAGATTCCATGATATTTGCATTTATGTAGATCTACCCTCAATTCTTTCACATGGTCTTTTATATTCTTAGAGAAGACAATTAAGTTGTCCATGTATATCATGATGCAATTACCAATTATATCCTTAAATTCTATATCCATGGCACATTGAAAGGTATCAGTCACATTTATCAAGTTGAATGGCATCCTATTATATGTGAATTTTCCCCACTTAGTTTTAAAAGTTTTAGATTAAGGTAAAAATAGGTTTTGAAGGGGCCCCAAAACCCTAAAACAAAAGAAGAAGGATATAACTATAACGTCCATAGGTGAAACAAACCTAACACCTACTACTGAGCAGTATCAAACATAGGTTTTACAGGGACCTAAAACCACAAATCAAGAACATCAAAAGATAGACCCTAGGTTTTACAGAGACCTGGAAACTCAAGTATGAAAAGAAAACAAAGAACCAAAAAATGGAACCAGTTATAACATCCAACTAAAAGGACCAAGACTATAAGAGCAAAAAGATCCTATTCTTCTAATTCTAGGATCATCTTCACCACTTCCTTTTTTATCACAGTAGTGTCTTGTATAGATATTGCCACCGATGTAGCAACATCTTGCATTTATTTCTTCCTTGAGCTCTATCTAGTCCTATTACTAGGCCCCTTCAAAGATTTTATATCCTCATTTGCTCATTTTCCAATGTTTGCAGCAGCTGCACATAAACTAGAAGTAACCTCCTCCATCTTCATTCTACTTTCCTTAATGATCCTTCTTAGATTGTTCTCATAGTCTTTAAATTTGATTGGAATATCCCTCATATACATTTCCAAATTATTGATTTTCTTCTGATCAGCTTCTTGATTATATTCCATTATTTTTTATTTTCTTCTTGAGGCCCATTATTTCCTTATACATCCACGAGTCAACTTGAAGGATAGCATCTGCTTTGCATTTGGTTAAATTCATAAAGGGATGCCTTCTATCTTTTTACCATACGTCACTTAAATCTTCTGTGTTCTCTTTTGGATTGTCTTCATCCTTTTCAATATGATCCTCCCTTTCCATTCTTTTCTTTTCTTTAGTTTCAACAGGGCTTTCGTTGTGGATAAGATCATCCTTTACTTGTTCTCTAGTTTCCATTTCTTGATTGCAATCCTGAACTAAATGTTCCTTCTCTATTTTCAAAGCAAGATCCTCAAATAAAACATCCATTTCTTTTTCAGTTTCCCCTAGCACTTTCTGATTTTCCTCGAGATCATAGTTATTTTGTTTAGTTTTTTCCTCTATAGTGTCCCCTTTTTTTTCATTCTTACTTTTATCTTCTCCTTCCTCATTAGAGCTGGATTTCCCACTTTCCATTCCTTCCTCTTCCTCCATACTCTCCTCCTCAGAACTCTCAGTGCTTTCCCACTCTGTTTCCTCAACTACAATCTATTTTTTAAAGCTGGAGGACTTAGTTTTAAAAGTTGTCTTAATATAATATTCATAGTTAACCACTACCTGGTTGTATCTTGAGTACCTATTTAAGAATTACATCATTTATGAGCCATTCACTATCTTTGAAACTTCATCTAGTGAAGGTAATGGGTAATTATCCTTTTTTGAGGCCTTGTTCAAATTATGGAATTCACCACATAACCTTAGATATCTAATTTTATTCATAACAATAACCAAATTTCCCATGGATTTCCTAATAGGTAAATGTATTATTTCTTTTAGAAAATTTTGTACTTCTTTAAATATCAATAGTTCTATCAATGGATTGACTACTCCTTGCTTTTATCAGAATGGCTTGACCCATTAATTGAAATAAGTGGTGTGCATGATAATGGATGTATTAAATACATTTAGGTCCTCATAACTCCATGAAATAACATCATTTAAATCCTTTAATTCTTGAACAATGATTCATTTATGTTATTTAGTGCATATCATGACTAAAAGCATGTTCTTTGACTCCTTGGCATTGCAAAGTTACAATGCTAGTACACCATACCTTTGGTGGTGGATGATTTTTATTTCTCAGCTTGGTAATCCATGTTGAAAAAATGATATAATGAAACCACACCTTTATGTATACTATTGGTCTTCAATTTGATGACCCCTTCCTCATCTAGTTTAAATATTTCCTTATTATCCTTGTATGTGATCTCTGATTCAAATACATATATGTTGGTGATGAAGTTGGTGATGTGTTTATCATCATTAAATACTTAGAAGTTATATATATTATCAATAATGGAAGGAGTAGAGACTAACTCCACTAAGAAACTTCTCAACTTGGATTCAAAAATAGGTTATAAAGAACTAGCAACTGTATCCAATGCATCTACTATGTAATTTATCCTATGAGGCAGAGTCTTAATATCAAATGCATCAAATTTATATATCAAGTTACACAATCATCTTTATTACCTAATAAAATTATTTTGATTACCAGAATATTATTTTTTGATTTATTTCACCACTAGTTCAGAATCTCCTAACACTTTAATAATCTTAACCTTTTTCCTCAGGGCAAATAAGAAACCATGAACTAGTGCTTCATACTCAGGTACATTATTGATGCAACTAAATTATAGGTTAAATATAGATATGTATGACTTTACATAGGGATTTATGAGTTTTACAATAGCACCACATCCACTCTTGGATTTAGAACTATCAAATTTTAATACCCATAGGTGGTTTTTGGTTATATGCACAAGATTCTAGTGAGTTGGTGTAACTACATTGTTGATTTATTCCTTGGTTTTATCTACACCAAGTGGAAATATGTCCTATTCCTCAACTTATAGAGACCTTTTGGATATGTCCTCAATGATAGAAGTGAGTATATGGCTATGAGGAATAATTTTTTTCCTTCATAGGGGTTCAAAATCTTCTCAACTTCACTTGGATAGCTCTCATTAAGCTTAATAATTTATGACTCAGTTATTCCTAATGTTGACAATAGTTTTTGGCATCCTTGATTCTCAGTCAAACTAGTTGGTTTCACCTATTCATTCATTATAGCATATCTAGGAAATGAAATTATTTCATGTGCATAGAGGAAATCATCCTCATCTAGCTAATCTATGTCTTCAATTTCTAAAAAAAATTATATGGATAACATTTTAATAAAAAAATTATTATATGTTACTACCTCTTTCTTAAGTGTGTACACCCATGCTTTGATTCTACAAATAAGTTCTCATTCATTTTGTTATATTATGTTATCATGTGTGTCATTTTGTGTTCATCTTCAATCTTTATTTGATTAGGTATGCCTCTCTATGGGAATCACATGTGGGAGAAATCCTTTTCAATATAACATTTTAGTATTTTGGACCAATATATACTCAAGATCATATCATATGCATCAAGTATATCCACTACCTAAATTTCAATAAACTATTATACCTTTGGATCATACGTTAGCTACATTTGAATTTGATTCAAATCACCAATAACCTTGAACTCTAATTTTTTAAATTGAACTACCAACATATTTTATTTTTTAGTAAGATGGAATAGGGTAGCAAATTTATAGAAGCACCTAAATCCACCAAACAATTACGCAAGTTTTTGCCAAAAATACATATTATTATGACGAAGGGGGAGTTTTATTTTTATCTTTATAAATTACCATGTGGACATCAATATTCCTATTAGTTTCCTTCCCTTTGGGAGTGGACAATTATTTTAGCAACATGTCCTTTTAATTTGATATTTGAAGAAAGTCAAACTTTGTGATATTGGCCTTATTTTTATTCAATTCATCTACAATATTTTATCAATGTTTACTTGGTTCTTTTAACTTGTCACTTTATGGAGAAGTGGGTACCATATGGTGAAATGGGCTATTGATTTAGTTCTCATCAGGCATATCTTGAGCATTGTTTGAAGGAGTAGAATTAATCAATAAAGTTTGAAACTTACTCCTTAACTGATAGTTGTTTCCCCTTTAAAACTATGTAGAATAATGAACCTCATCTAAGTTATTCTATGGATCATTATTACTCTCAAATATAAACTCATAAGTCCCCAAGACTAGATTCATACCATAATTACATCCACCTTGATTTGAGTTGTTTTCAAGTGTGGGTACTAGTTCTAAAATTTCCATCTCCTTTTGGAATATGTTTGAGGCAAAAATGAATTTCACATAATTTTTTTTAGAATGGTATACTTATTATTTATTATACAGCAATTGGACATTGCTAAATTAGTTAAGTTCACTAAATTTGAAGCACTATTTTTATTATTCTAATTGTTATTGTCCAGTGGGATTGGTATACCTCCATTGTTTGGCTTCATGTTCCATTGTTTGTTGGTTCTCTATAAGTGAAAAAATATACTCAATGGTGGGTTATTTTCATTTTAGTTATTTTTTTATGTCACTTGTATACAAAAATTTACCATGTCATTTATCAACCTCTAAACCATCAATTGTGAATTGGCTACTCCAAGATTCACACCAACATTTATGGATTTCTTAATTGTAGTTGTGGGTTACCACAGGTGCTCTAGAATTTATAAATTTAGGGATAATATGATGTTTTTAATTAGAAGAATTATCTATAGTCATCTTATTATTTATAAATGATGAGACAATGTGTTGATTGTTAGTATAAGTAGTATACATGTTAGTGTTGGGCATAGAAAAATTATTATTGTATTCAAAGGGACTAAGTTGATGATCATTGGGATGTAATAAAATGTGATTGGGAGGAGTATAAGGAATATTTATAGGAATTAAATTCATTGGTGTTAGATTTTATACTAGGTTTAGGATTATATATAGGGTACCCAATATCAGATTCATCAATGGTGTTTAGTAATAAAGAGCATGATTGATCATTAGAATTTGATTGTCAAAACCTAGTTGATCTAGTGATGGCAAATGACCCATTACATAGCCTTGTGGAACCATTTTATTCTCAGTGCTTATAGCCTCATTATAAGCCAATGACAATAATAAGAGGGTTTTCAAGGTTATTCTAAGGAACATGGATGTCTTTGAGTCTAAATCCCTTAGGTATGTTTGTATGGAGTGCACTTTTGTTTGAGTGTATAGGTCTTTTAACTTATGTTAAATATTATGGAACTATCAAGTGAAAACACTCATAGTCTCATTTGGCTCCCTATAGATAGCCATAAAGTGGTGATATAGGATAGATATATCAACAAGAATCCTAAAGTGGTTAACAAACAATATTTCTAAATCATCCCAACAAGTAATAGACCCATTTGGTAGGCCAAGGTACCAAACATATGTAACCTATACAATAGAGTAAGGATAAATATGGAAAGCTACATACTCATATTGAATTTATGTTTGGATCAAGGCATCCTTTAATTCCTAAATGATCTCCTCAGTTGGTTGAATCCCATTAGGTGTGTAATTTGGGAAAATTTTATCCAAATTCTTAGGTAAATCATGAGTAGGACTTGAGATGTTAATAGGGCATCCACCTCCACCAAGCCAAACAAGATTAACTACCATTGGTGTGTTTTTATGGGGAGTTAAAGGGATTGATAAATGGTGTTGTAGTAGTAGGTGAGCTACTAGCTAAGTGTATTTATTGCATCTTGGATTTACCTTTATTTACTATTGGTTTCTAATGTATAGTGATTTTTAGAAACTCAAAATCAATCCTACAAAATTTTACCTCATGGGTATCCATCTACTTTCTATTTTATATTTTAGACTACCCAAGTGTTGGAAATGATAATAAGTGTTAATGTTTTTAAATGTTTCACTAAAACTTTAGTTTTATGTTCTTCCTTAAGTGGAAGCCTTCCTTCTACCACCAGTTATGTTGACATTAATTTTGACACACACCAAAATTCTAGGCTCATATCATGACTCACCTATACTTAAAAGAGATTCTAGGGAATCTCCCCAATATTTATATCCACTTGGTCTAGGTGTAATGATATTCACTCAATGGCTCTTTGTGACCATTATGTTCAAGGGATATTGTTTGATTTTATCTATTCCAAAACATTAAATGTGAGTTTTAATGGGTTTTAGTTACTTAAAAAATCTAAAATGAAATGAGAATTTATCATTTTTAATTAAGTGACTTGTTTGTAAATGTCGAAAATAGTAAAACATGCATTCATTTAATATACCTAATAAATAAATGTTTAGGGTTTTACATAGTGTGCTTATGACTAATTTCAATGTTCATTCCATTTGTTTTAATCATTCAAAAATGTAGTAATAACAATGGAAAAAATACTACAATCAAGATAGATATTTAATTAGATTTCATACATAGGTTTTTAATTTAATTGACTAATAAAAAAGATAAAATATAAGGGAGAGGAAATAAAATAATAGTTTATGATAAGCAAAGTAAATTTGAAGCCACTGATTAAATGCAACACCCATAAATCAATCCCCATGTGACCATCTAATCAAGAATCATACAAGTGTTTAAGGAGAGTGATATGATGGGAAGAAGAAAAACTACCACCATTTGCATGTGTAGATCATTAAATAATCTCCAAAAAATTTATATTCATACCAATGTTTTGAATTGATTGAAATCTATTACATCTAAATTCCACCAGTGTAACACTAGGGTTAAAAGATTTATGGAGATATTAGTATACTAAAATAATAAATTTCATAAAAAATAAGTGTTATTGGCTCTATGGTTTCTTTAGGAGAAGAAAATCCAACTATTTTACAATAAAAAATCATCCTTGCATAGAAATTATAGTCCTTAGGGGGATGATTTTCCTTCTAAAATTAGAAACCACCTCCACCTAGCCTCAATAACCATTTTTAATGAAAAAATTGATCCTATCCATCACACATTTATTGTTTAAAAACTACACAAGACCAAAAATAAATAGACGTTGTTCAAAATAGAGAACTTATTTCCCTTTTAAGAGCAATTTACTGAGTTAAAAATAGAACATGGTTATAATAATTGGCATACAAGAATATTTATATATTATCATATGAAAATAATTGTAACAACTTGTCCACATATAAATCATATTTCTAATGCATTAAGTGGTTTAAAAAATGGAGATTGAGATCAAAATTTATGTGGAAAAAGATGACTCCCTATCAAAGCATGTTGGGGTTTTAGGGGTGTAATGCAGGTGTCAGGTTTAGATTCTTATAATGTAATTATCAGATTTTGATGACTAAAATATAGTCCCAAAATAACTACACATGCATGGGATATCCATAATTTGACCTTAGGACAATGTGTCAAACATGGAAAACCCTAACATGAGCTCAATATTTATGATGTAGAGAAAGAAGATAAGGGAACACTAATATAAAAATGATCTCAAATTATGATTGGAAGATTTAAAAATAAAATAATTTATACTAAAATTACCATGTTAAAACCAAATTTATAACACACTAAGTTGTTTGAAAAATGGATGTTAGGATTAAAATTTATGACCATTTAAAATAGCCCTTGTCCAAAAGTGTCAAGGTTTTGGGACTGCATTGTATTCATCAGGTTTCAACCACTATAGTGAAGTGATAAGAGTCTAAAACTTGAAATATATCCCAAAAACTTAGATAAATACTTAGGAGGTATAAAATTAGACACACCAAAATAATGTGAAAAAAATTCTTCCAAACCAAGGGTCAAACATGTAAAACTTTCCCTTGGGTTTGATATCTACAATGGGGTAGACAAAAAAATAAGGATAGGAAAAAAATCCTAAAACCATATTAACACACTACCAAAGAAAAGAAAATTATGAAAAAATCTCCTCGTTGAAACTTTATTTCCAATGCACTAATTGGTTTGTGAAATTGAGTTTTGTTTGAATATTTATGTCTATTTGAATGACCTCCTATCCAATAGTGTTGGTAATTTTGGACTACACTATAATCATTAGAGTTTGATGGCTGAAATGTTATCATCAAGGTCTAATGGCTACAATGTAATTAGTAGGGTCCAATGTTTGTAATGAAATATTTTGTGTTTGATTTCTATAATATAGTCTAGGAACCTAACATATGCATGGGAGGTCAAAAACCCTTACACTCTAAAAGGAGGTCAAAATGATGTTTTCTATCAAAGGCTAAAACACAAAACTTTCTCACATGGAATCAATCTTAGAGATGTAAGGATTTTTTTAAATTATAATGGCATGTATATAGATAAAATGCCTAAGATGACATGAGAGAGAGATAGAGAGAGATGAGCATGCCACATGAAGAGTAGGGACCTACCTCCCACACTATAAAAAGAGGTCAAAACTATGTTTTGGGACCAAGTGTTATATATGAAAATTTATCAAATGGACTTGGTATATATAATGGGATAGGTTTAGGGAGGCCAAATGGCATGGATAATAAGATTAATCCATAGATTAGGCTAAGATATTTGATAAATCTAAGAGAATAATTCAAATGACAATTGGGAGGCTAAAACTCCACTTTTACACTAAGTGTAAAATACAAAGTTAACTCACATAGATGAGGTTTTTCTAAAAGTGATGGTTTTGAGTCTCAATTTGTAATGTATATTAAGATATATCACCAAATAAAATTGAAGTGTTGATACTAATGAACCATGTGCATACGCAGGAGTAGAGATAAAGGAAAAAATAGAGGTTCCCTAATTATTTAAAATTAGGGCATATTATGCAAGCAACAACCCATATCACCAATTTATATTTTTATATGTTACTTTATCTTCTTCACAATTCACTTTCCTTAACTAGTGTAACTCTTTCATCTTGACTGGTATTCTTCTTAAAATGTATCATTCTATTTTTTTCTCAAATTTACTTATCATTTTTGGTATTTTAAGCCTAGGATCTTGGTGCTTCATTGATTATAATTGTGATTTACCTTCCTTCCTTTGAGTTTTCTTTCTTTCTATCATTTTTGAATAGTATTATGTTATTTTGTATCTATTATTTACTTTGAAGTGTTTTGTTCTACTTTGCCTTATTATAACATTTTATTTCATTGATGTATTCTTAATATTGTTCATTACTATTATCTCATTTCTTTTCCCTATATTTTGTTCTCACATTCAAACTATAAGTGGGTGTATTCTCAACTATACACTTCCTTCTAATACATTGTTTCAGAGCATATTCATTCTTTGCATATATGTATCAAGTAATACATTTTTATTCCTTATTTTTGGAAATTATGTTCTTATTATGTATGTAATAGATATTTATTAATTTACATGTGTCTATGTTCCTTATAAGTGTAACACTTAGTCATATCTTCATATGATATATTTATGGAATTATTTAATCAATATTAGTGTAGTTATGCCTAACACTTGGCACACTTGGCATAATTTTTAAAATACCTTGTGAGTTTAGATATATGTGTTTTCTAGTCTTTCCATCTGACCAAATATTTCTATGTGGTTCAGTGTTAATGCCAATTTTTTTGCCTTGTGTACATAACTTTATTATCCAAGGGTATTTTGCATTAATTTTTCTTATTTCTTTTGGCAGTGGTGGTTCCTTGTTATTTTATCCCATATTGTCATGATTAAACCATCATATATTTTGAAATTTAATGTATTTTTTTTGCCTTCATAGAGGCATATTAATCCTCTTTCTTATATGTAGTTATTATTAAGCATTATTGTTGACCAAATTTGACCCTATAGGCTAAATTAGGACCCCTATAGGTAAAAAAAAATGAGTTTTAGGTGTTTTTATTCATATAATATTATGTAATATGGGGAATTATATGTATTTTGATGTTATTCTAAATCAAATTAGCCTTGGTTATTAGTCATATTAGCCAATATATCATTTTGACTCATTTAGGGGTCATAAATAGAGCATTAAATGAGTTTTACATCATCATTGGGAAGTGTTAAGGTGTAAAAATGGTTATTTCATGTTCCATGTGTCTTATTATGTCGTAGGTATCTTTTTATAACTAAAATTGGTAGGTCATTCAAGAGAAAGAGTAGTTTTCTTGGGAAAAGAGAAGAGTTTGGCACTTGTACAACCCATGGGGGAAGGTAACACATAGGAGAAGGTGATGAAATGTCTATTTATGTTCCTAAAAATCATATAATTTATTTATATTCTTATTAAGTGCTAAAAAAGGCCCAAAACCATTTTGCTCTTTTTTTTCCCTTCTAGACATGCAAAAGTGATCAAGATGTTTATGTTTGGTACAGATAGTTGGAGAAGTCTCAGGTAAAACACCATTTAGAGGTGAAATTAAACTTAGATAGATTAATTTAAATATAAATATTTTGAATAATGGTAATCTATACTTTATGAAGCATGTTCATGAAGTTGGCATATCTATTTTGCTTGTAAATCTGTGAACCCTATAGGTTTTGATTTAGTTTGGATGTTTCCATAAAATCCAGATGTTGGGATTGATTATAGAGGATTTTTAATATGTCCTATAATTTTATCCATGTTTTTTTATCATTTAAAAGTGTTTTCATGGGTTAAGTATCTCATATTGTAAGTGAAGATACTTTTTGTGTAACAGGCATGCTTCCACCATCTACAAAATACACAAGCTTTGATAATGATTTTAGAGGGTGTAAATAAGTTAATCACCATGAATTAAATTTATTATTGGTACCATACTCTTTAAATAATAATTATCCTAATAAATCTTAATAGTTTACAATCATATGCAAGAAACACTGTCACATTGGCATGCACAGTCAACTTTATGCTTGTTCTCAACTGTAACCATGGTTCTTGAGGAGTTTCACATTGAAAAGGATTTTTTATATATTTTATTGATTATTTAAACATCCTTATGTTTTATATCATTCTTTGGTAAATTTCTCTTATTCATGTTTTACTGCCTACATACCATTCAAAGTGCACATATAACCTATCATGTTGATGTCATACTGGGATGGAATCTTAGAGGTGGTTTGAAACCCTTTGAAGCATGAATAGTAAATTTGGGATTTTTTAGATTGATTCAAAACTTTGAGAGGTTAAAAACACTCACATTGTCCACATTCTCCTTTACTACCTATATACACTGAATAACCACCTATAGGTGGCCCTAATAGAGGTATATAAGTCCTTGTTTGGGAGGTTAAAACATGACAAAACCTTTCCTTGGAATATTTGTAGGTGTAATTGACCATTAAAAATATTTTCAAAATGTAAAATTAGAAAATGGAGATATGGACTACCTTCTAAGATCAAATAACAATGTTTAGGGCTCTTATCCACAAAAATACAAAATAGAGTTCCTTGCTATTTTGTTGATATTTTGTAATAGGGATATGTAGACCTTTGATGCACCCTAATGGATTTTTATTGAATAATATAACAAGAACAAGGAATACACAAATTTTTATGGGTAGAGGATCAATGAAAATTGGTTGTTTTGAGGCTCAAAGTTGCCTACAAAGACACAAAATTCCTTCAATATCATCTATAGGATCTAATCCTTAAAGGGATATTTTCAACCTAATGTGTAGTACCAAAACATGATTCCATGATAAAATAATTTTATATGTTTTATGAATGAATTATTATTCTAAGGTTTATGTAAGGAAGGTTGGAATTATATGTTCTATCTCCCATTCAAATCCACAGGGTTGTCTTAAGCCTTCAAATACCAACCTATAGCTGTATGGAGATGAAGAGTTATTTGGAGTAGAAACTAAAGAGGGTGGAAGATTAAAAGATGAATTTGAGTGTTTGATCTTATGAAAGAGGTTTAAAATTAGTTTATGGATCCTTAAGAAACCAAGAGAATTTGATGATGAATCTAAGTTACTCTTAGAGTATATTATACACACCTACAGTCTGCCTATAGATGTTCAAGAGCTCTCAAAATGAGCTTGAGAAATAATATACCTTTATACATGATCATATAAATAGTAAATATTTATTTAATTCTTAAAAATTGTTTCAAATTATATATATCATAGGTTTAATGATGAAATCAACCTATAGGAGTCCATACAGTCAGTTGTAGGTGATCGTAGGGTGACTATGAGCTGAGAAAGGGTGTTTAAGGGAATATTTAAGTTTAAAATAAATGTAAAATTTTATTAACGTATTAAAAATATTATTCTAATCATTATAACAAATACTTAAACACACGTGTCCACCTACAAGTAAAATAATTGGAGCAAAACATAGTGAAATGATAGAACTCAATCTTGAGAGTTCAATGTATGAGGGGTACATGAAAGGTTAGAGCCGTGAGTAGATATTGGAACATATCCCTAATAATCATTACAATATTTATAAATTTTTTACATTAAAAATATTTCATAGAGGAGATGATCTAATCTAACATACATAGTTCACACCAAAACACTGTGCACAGTCTCCTTTTACACTATTTGTCTTATATTTTATAGAAGTTGGGGGGTTTATTGACCTGGTCAAGGGATAAAAATTAATATAGATAAAATTTATAAGTTTAATAATATCCTAAATAATTAAAATGGTATGAGTAAATAGGGTAATTACCCTCTATGTTGTCTCAGATAGAGGGTATTCCCCGTTTTGCATAAACCTATAGTTTTGGAAAAAGAGATGAGGAGTAATTGGGAGGTTTTATGGTTAATTGGTAAGTTTAAATACATAAAATAAAACATTATTAACATTTGTTATTGGATTAAATGTTCTAGGTGGCTAAGTTCACAAGCAAACTTGTTAAGCATGGTGAGCCCTAGAAGCTAAAGAGGAGGTCATTTTCAATTCCATCCTTAGGAAAGAATTAAAATGGATTGGGACATGTTTTTAGGGTATTTATATACATTTAAAATATCTTTTAATGAATTTTAATCACAAGGACATCATATTTTGGCTCAAAGGCAATATTAGGCCTATGTGAATGGAAGAAAGGGCTCGAGTAAGTAACTTTGAATGCTCATATCTATTTTGATTCTTTACATGGGGAGACAAGAATATTAGAAAAATTTAAAAGGGTAAAATACATTTATATTGTGTATTTTTTTTTCAAATTCAATGTCCCATCTTTATGAATGAAGTTTAAGAGGGTAAAACATGTCTAAACCCTCTTAAACCCTTGCTAGTGACTAGTTTGCAAAAATGGAGTATTTAGTGAATATAAATAGAATATTTTGAAAATTAAAGTTTTTTAAAATTATATAGGAATCTCTCAAGATCCTCCTCACCCTTTTGAGTTATATGAAATTATACAAACAATGTATAAAATAGGGAAATTTTTATTATTTTATGTGTTTTATAGGTTATAAGAGGTTAAAAGAAATTAAAATCACATGATATGGAATATTATGACTTAATATAACTCCAAATATCAATATAATTCCTTGTAAAATATCTAAGTGCCTCAACTAGTTGCTTCATCTTAACTAGTCAAAACTGGGATAGTGACCAAACTAGTGAGCAAGGTGAAAAACTTCATGTGAGCTGATTTTAAGGTGTGCCTAAATACTATAAGGAAATTAATGGTATTTAAACATGTCATACACTCCATTATATTAATTTTAATGGAAACATTATACATTTTTATAGGACATGTTTTTAGGGTGAATGAAAAAAGAATTATTTGGACTATAGATGGTGATAGCTCATTTTGGGAAGATTATAGATGACCAAGACTTAAAAAAATTCATGGATATGTATGTTTGAAACCATTACCCTTAATTCAAATAATTATTACTGTTCCTAATCAGTTTTTATAGATTAAATTAGAGGTGAATCACGAAGGTAATTTTTTGAGCTAAAATGAGAACTTTTATGCCACTTTTCAAGATTTTATTGCCTTCAGTATCCACTTGTATATTTTGTACTTGAATGGTATATTTAAAATATTATTATCATGCACATTTAACTCATTCTCTCATCCTAAAGAGTGTCTTTTTGACCTTTGGACTTCTCTCTTCTCCTCTTTCTCTCAGTTCCATAAGAACTAGCCATTTTGGCCTTTGTAACTTATGAACCACCTAAGTATGGTGAATCCCTAATCATTTTCATACCATGGATAAATAATAATAATAATTTTTACCTCTTCCATGACTATTATTAGTGTGTTCATTGGGTATGTTTGATTTTTCATAAGTGATGACTCTTGTTTCCTTAACATGATTGTCTCATTCACTCACCTATTTGTAGTTGGAAAGCTTCTTCTTGTAGGTAATGTGAAGTGTTTTATGATATGTCAAGGTTTATTAAATTATTTTATTAAAATATTTACATTACAGGCCTCGTTTCTAGTCCTCCTAGCCTAAACATTCATCACAACCTCATAATGTAACATTAATGTGAGAAGATGCAGATTTGAGAAGTGTATGTTTGGTTAGTCCTTTGTTCTCATGTGTAACATGAAGCTATTGGAATTCATAAAATTATTTGGTTTATCACCTCACTTATAATAGTTTTCTTTCATTTTTTTCTCTCCCTTTTCCCTCAAAAATTTTAGGTGTAGTAGTAATCAAAAGTGGTATATCAAGGGAGCTAGCCCTATCTTGAGATTCACCTCATTCATATAATACCCACAAGCCTAGAGGTGTTTCAATTGTGACACTTGGATGAGGAGAGATAATACATCTTCTCGAAGGGTGAAAATCCAAGTGACAACAATTACTCTTCGATATTACATAGTTATATATGGAATTTAATGTATCTTAAAATTGTACCATAACACCTTATTTTATTAAATGCAAATTCTTTTTTAATCACATCTTTGGCAAGCGTGCTTTTTAAATTCTTAACTAAACATAATTTAGTTCAAATTTGTATTTTTTATATGGCATCAAGTGAATTTGTAAGATAGAAAACACAATTTATGTTTTTCAAGTGGCATGTGGTAAGTCTTCAAAACTAAGTGTTAAACACTTCTCAAATCCACATTTAAAAAAAGATGAGCTACATGGATTTTTTGGGGATTTTTTTTTAGCTAAAATAAGTTGATATCATTTAAAATGTTTTTAAAAATTGTTTTAAACTTCTTTTAAAATGTTTTCTATATATACATAATCTAATTGGCATTGTGATGTATTTTTTCACCAATCTAGATCTTTTATCATAGGCATTTAAGCTTTTAATGAATTTAAATTTGATAAAGTGATATTAATTTTGTTCAATTAATCCTTTGGCATTTAAAATTTTAATTAATCTTTAGCAAAAATTAATATTAAATAGCCTTTAAATTTACTTTATTTCTAGCATTTAAAGATTTTATAACAATTTTTTTTTTCAAACCGATGAGATTCATAGTTTTAAATGTCAAATTACATGTCAAAATATGATTATTAATGCACTTTGAAATTTATTTCATGAGAAAATAGAGACTATTCAAACTTTAATTAACACTTAACATGATAAAAATACTTATTTTAAATAGGTTTATGCATCTAAAAATGTTTCCTTAAAATGTGTTCTTATCTTAAATAGAATATTCATTTACAAAAAAAATCACCTAACCTTAGTTTGAACATTATTAAATCAATGGGTTATAATGGATGAATCCTTGGAAAACATGAAAATGACACTGTTTAACATATTTTACTTAAAACTAATTATGTAAGGATCATATCTAATTATTTTTAAATTAATTTAAAGTCATATTGTCCCCCTCACAAATGGACCTTGCACAAAAATTCTCATAAACATCATATTAATTTATTTTATTAAAAATATTCTTATGCTCATTTAGTTAAAGGTCATATAATTTGTTAGCATTTTTGTAAACATGGGCATCATATTTTAAAATGTTGGAATTTTCATCCATGCACACATTGTGGTAAATCCAACCATGAAATTTTATATTTTGGTAAAAAAATAAAAAACTTCATTCACATGTTAAAATAATTTGAATCCTAAAACCTATGATATCCTATTGATAATTTGATGTGTCTTTATATTCTAATTATTCAATTAAATCACATATAATATTTTTTTCAAATAGTGACACATCTAATTTGTGTCCATTTTTTGTAAGTTTTAAAACTATTTATGTATTCCTTGATTTTATTCCTACTTATTCTTTTAAGTGGGAAATAAAATATGCTTTGATTGGAGTTGATTATGTTTTGACTTTCTTATTTTTCATGTAGGGTTTCACACTTTTTGATGGAATTTGTGTTTTACTCTATTTTTCATCATATTACATCTATTTTTATTACATTAATTTTATGTGTATATTATTCTATGACATTATTATTTATTTAACATAAAAATTGGTGTAAGCTTATACTTTTAGGTTTTAGTGGATCATTTTTCCTTTTTAGTGGTCCTTATTCCTTTATGGATTGACCTTATTTTTTGAGGATGATTATTGTAAATTTTTTATGATCACACCTTCATCTTGAATTTTAGAGAAACCTATTATATTCTTTCTCAAACTATCGTTATCCCTCTCAAAGGAATATTCTAATAAGGGGGAGTATTATAATCTTATTCGGGTTGAAAAAACATGAGTCATTTAGGTCAATTTAAGATAATACTAAGTATATTTTAGTTTTGCATTATATATTATAATAAATTCACTTTATCCTATATTTATTACATGTCACAAATATTTTATCCTCTTATAGGGAATATTGGAGTTAAATTCACATGTATCTCCCTCCACACTTGCCACATGCATCCTCCTCACCCTTATCAGGATTAGAGACTTTTGACACACAAAATAAGGTTGTGCAACTCCTATTTCCTTCTAGTCTATATTTATTGAGAATCCTCTCTCATTATTCACACTTTATCTATATCATACTTAGATGTATGTTATGGATTGAGGCTATTCTTATTTCTCTTATTTCATCTTACATAAAATATTGTACTTGGATATTAGTAATTCACAAGCCATATAATAGCAATGGATTTTTCCTCCATTTGAACATTTCCCCACTTGAAAAATATTATCTCTTGAATTTTTGGTTTATTTGATTTTAACGTAACATTATTATTTTAAGAATTTACATTATTTTCTTTCAAAAAATATTACTCAATATTAAAAAAGATTCTAATACATTATTTAATTTATCATAGATGATCATGCTCTGATCCCCAATATTTTTTTAAAAGACAATATCAACCAAATCATGACTAGAGTGGTAGTCGATCATGTCCCAGTTTTGATGATCTTGTCCTTTACCAATTTGGATGATCATGTTATTTCATTCAATTATTTTTTAATTGAATATATTTATTTCCTTCTTTTTTTTCATGATTTTATTTAATACATTCTAAAATATTATTTTTAAGTTATCTAAATTATGTTAATCATTATATTAATTAAAAATTATGATAAAACATATTAATGAACCCTCTATTTATTCAAGCATTATTTCCAATCTTTTGTCCTAGGATTTATTGATGGGTTATTTAGCACACAAATTTAGGATGGACATGGGGCATCCAACCTTTATTGAAAAGAGATTTACAAATCTATGGAAGGTCTATATATAACATATCTTGGTATACTATATCTCACTTAGTTGTATCATTGTAAAATGTTCCATATAATGGGCCTTTATTAGTTCTAAAATATTTTAACAATATTTTGGTACTTAAAGAATAGAGAAAAATGCTTGTTTTGATGTTTATTTTTATGGGTTTTGATTAGATTTTAAAATCATAAAATATGTATTCATTGACTAATAAATCAATAGATCTCATTAAACAAAAATAATTAAACTTGCAATTTTAACTTTCGCATGTGAATAAACAATAGTTTTGATAAGGTTTTTAAATTGAGATTAAAATAATTAAATTAATTTTATTCATTCCATTGAATTTATATATTCAAAAATGCCATACTAAACAATGGATAAATTTATTACAATTAAAATTGACATTAAAATAGATTACATTTAGGATTTACCTATGTGATAAAAATTAGTTTTAAAGGCTTTTCATTTAACAAGAATATGGTTGATTTATATGCTTCTTGATTACATTATATTGACATTCAATAATACATTTACAATAATTGAAAATATCTTACAATCAATATAAAAAAATAATTTCATATGGCATTCAAACCTTAGATCTAACAATTTACAAAAAAATAAGAAAAGATAGGGTAAGAGGAAATAAAATACTTGTGATATTAGAGATAAATTTGAGCCAATTGATGTAAAAAACCCATAAAACCAATCTTTGTAATAGTTAGTATTCACACAATTAGATAAAAATAATGTGCAAGAGTTTGAGGAGAGAAAAACTTGAATGAGAAACACAAATCCACCATATTACATGTGCAGGAAATGATAATATTCTTCTAAAAATTTAATTAGAATCCATATATCCACTTGAGTATCACAATGATATAATTATTTACAATATGAATGACCTGAATTTTTATAACATAACAATAGGATAGAAAATGAGAGAAATAATTTACACTAAAATTGCATTAAAAGATGGAAGACTTTAAGCATTTTTGTGTAACAAAAATCCAACTCTTAGAATGAATATAATGGGTTAATATATAGAAAAAGAGAGATAAATGGACAAATATTTTCCCTCCAAAAGGTATTTTGGAACCATTAATATAAACTCCAACCCATTATCTCAGTAGATGCCATGCCACTTTCCCTTAAAGCACTTTTACATCTTGCAAAAAGATTTAAAAAACATTAAATTTTGGCAAATTAAAGATCCAAAAAAAATATTAAACATATGGGGATAATAATTTATTATACATGTATAATTTATAATAAATAAAAGTATCCAGACATCTGTAGAAGAGTCAAATTTCCAACAGTTTAAATGGTTTAAAAAATTGGCACTTAAGGTAAAAGTTATGGCCAAACACCTAACTCGGACTCCAAAAGGCCTTGCCAAACCTATTAATGTTTTGTAAAATGTGTAATAATGTAATTAAATGAACGTTTTAAATTTTAAAAATTTCTAGACCTAATCTCATAAAAAGTTCCAAATAGGTCTTGAAAATTCAAAATTTTCAATCTTAGATCTAATCTCATAAAAAATTTCTGGTTAGGTCTAGAAAATAAAAAAAAATTAACCCTAAACCTAATCTCATAAATTTTTTTACTTAGGTTTATAAAATAATTATTTGAAATCTTAGACCTAATATCATAAAAAATTCTAGTTGGGTCTAAAAAATGAAAATTTCAAATCCTAGAACTAATTTAACAAAACATTCTGGTTGGGTGTAGAAAAATGAAAAATTGAAATCCTAGACCTAATCTCACAATAATTTTTGGTTAATTATATAAATTAAATATGAAAACATGGACCTAATATCATAGAAATTTTTGGTTAGGTCTATGGAACTTCAAATTTTCAATTAAGACCAAATCAACTTTAAAATTCTTGATTACAAATACAAAGTGACAAGTTAACCATCAAAGACCAAAAATAGTTAAAAACATGAACTTAACACCATAAGATGAGAAATTTAACCTAGTAGGATGATTCAAAAAATGAGCCAATTTCATCCAAGGAAGACTAGAGTGTGACTTACTTTAGTGATATTTTGCATGTGGCATAAGTGCATTTAGAATGCATCTAAGGACGAAGTGTAAAATAAAAAAATTACTCAGATGATATTGGTCATTCCAAAAGGATAGGTTTTAGGAACCGAACTTGTACACAAATCAAGATGACCCCTAGAGGGGCTCAGAGAGCTATGTAAGCCAAACATAAAATGTAAATTAGGATGTCTAGACTTTGGCTAGATATTAAGTGTCTTAAATAATAGTTTATTGAATAAACATGGTCTATCTAATGGTGATGGTTATGAGACCTAGTTTGGAATGCAAAGTGACATGAGATACAAAGGTAATTTAGAGTGTCAAAACCAACAAGTCATGAGCACAAGTGAGAGTGTCTACAAAATCAAAAAGAGGTTCACTGATTATGGAAATAATGAGGGTGTATTGTGTAAGTGATAATAAATGGTGATTCTATCAAAAAATATTCCCAAGTATTTTGGAATGATATAAATGTGTTTAGTAACCCATATTTTGCTATAACTATGCATGAAATGTGAACATAATCAAGAGAGGAGAAGATGGAAGTGGCTAAATGACCAAATTAGACATTATCATTTATTATTATACATTAACTACTATTATAGATCCATTCATCAACATAGTGAATTCTACCTTGACAATACTTGGTTGGACATTACTCCACTATTACCCTAGATTATATAGCCCCAGTAGAGTTATATCTGATCCCACTCTAGGACTTTTTCTACTACTAACTAGGCATCCATAACCTCAGTATAGGTTACTTGAATAAACCAGGATAGTTTTTCAAAAATTTATTTTTCTTTATCATATATTTTACTTTTCTTTATTTTTACTATCTCAATTCTAGTCTGGAGACCACTATGGAAAGTGAAACGTATAACTATAAAATTTTCACCCTATATTTTAACCACAATAAGCTCATTTAGGCAAACATAAAATTCATTAAGATGTGATTTTGTGTTTGGTTTCAAGAGTATCTTCATTGACCAAATATGTTTCCCAAACTTATCCAAACATGAACCAAATTAAAATGCACATGATATATTAAGCCTTAAAATTGACTTAGAAACATAATCTAATGTTATAAACTACTTTAAGTATTAATGCATCAGAATGTCATTTTTTGCACTTACCTATAGTCCCTTTCATTCTTCATTCTTTGACTAACATGGGAAACCTATAGGAATTAACATAGGCCAAACCAAAAAAAAAAGAGAAGAAGATATACCAATGAGGAAAATAAAGGACAATAAGAAAAATAACCAAAACTAACAATGAAAATAGTTAACTAAAATAAGAAACAAAATAAATAAATCAAAAATATGTTATTTATGGGCCCTTAATAGGCTAATTCAAGACTATAAGTAGTGTTTGAATAACTACCCATTGATATATAATGGGACATCCTCTCTAGTTATACACCTTAGGTAGAATGAATTCTTGCCCAAGATTTTGATAGGTTTGGTAGAGATCCTATAAACAAGTCATTCATATTTATGGATATAATACTATTTTTTTCATATTCATTATCCCAACATTAAACAAAAAATGGATATGTTTGAATTTATAGGATTCAAACCCAAACTCTAAAAAATGGAATAAGGCATCATGTTTCTATAAGCACCTA
This sequence comes from Torreya grandis, assembly GCA_037957365.1. Lineage (NCBI taxonomy): Eukaryota > Viridiplantae > Streptophyta > Pinopsida > Cupressales > Taxaceae > Torreya > Torreya grandis. Next base: position 2,045,280 of record JARHVA010002343.1, on the reverse strand, counting down.
AATCCACCATTAATTATGTAAATTATTATTAAAAATATGGATTGTTAAGAGGAAAGGAGGAGTTTTAGTATTTTCCTTATAAATTGTAACATGAGCATCAACTATACTACATATTTCCTTCCCTTTAGAAGCTAATAATTATTTTAACAATAAGTCTTTTTGGTTATATATTTATATCAACTCAAACATAGTTATGTTAGGATTAGTTCTCTTCGAGTCTTATAAAATATTTTAACCAATTTTATTTAATTCCAATAATTTTTCAATTTGAGGGGGTGTATTGTTGCTCTTAGGTTCATAATATGTCTTAGGTAATTTAGGTAGAAATGTCTTTTTGCATTGAGTTCTCATCAAGTAGAGCTTGAGCATTATTCAAAAGAGTGGATGTGGTTAAAACATTTTGAAACTTGCTCCTAAATTGATAATTATTTATTATTTGAAATTATTTAAATGCATGGAATTCATCCAAGTTGTCTTTAGGATCATTATCACTTTTGAATGGGAATTCATAAGTTTCTAAGACTATATTTGTACTTGGACTTGATCCATTTTGGTTTGAATCATTGTCAACCACATGAACTATCTCTATGTTATCTATTTCCTTTCAACAAAAGTTTGAGGCTAAAATGAACTCAACACAATCAACGTCATCATGATCAATTGTGTTATGAATTAAAAATAAAGTGGGAAAATATAAATTATATTAGTTAATATATTTTGAAGCACTACTATTATTATTCTAATTTGTGTTGGCAAGAGGACTATGTACACATCCATTTTTTGTCCAAGTGTTCCATTATGTATTAGATATTTAAAAGATAAAATTATTATTTTGTGTAGGGTTATTCATGGTTTAATTATTATTTTAAGGAATTTATCTTCATGAATTAATAATTTTATTTGTTAATTATTAACCCATCTATTACAAATTTACATTTTAAGGGTTTATGTTAACATTTTATTCATTTCTCATTTATGGTGGTGGGTTACCCACATGTGAATTAGCATTTGGAAACATAGGGAAAAAAATATGTGTTTGGTTATGTGTGTTATTCATAGGTTTATTATTATTTAGGAAAAATGTAACAACCCATTGATTGATATTAGGGGCAACACAACCACTAAGCATGTAAAAAACATTATTTTATGTAATAGGAGAAAATTATTTATTACTTACCTATGTTAATGAAATATTTGGAGGCATAAAAGGCTAATTGTTAGGTGCCATTACAATGTGAGTATAGGGAAAAATAATAATTTTTTGATTGTTTTCTTGAGGGAACATCAGTTTTGGAGGAACAAATTAATTTCTAGGTATCCTATTTCAAGGAATAAGAATATAACCTAGATTTTGGTTTAGGTACATAACTCTTAAAATTGGGTTCATCAAGGGAGTATTCTACATGATAGCCTAATTAATCATATAAAAAAAAAATTCCACCAGGTTGTCTTAATGAGAGTAAGGGAAAAACACCATATCCTTATGGTACCATATTTTTTGAATATTGATTCATTAATTATAGGCTAAATACAAAGATATAAATGTTACCAGACTTATTCTAAAAATAATAAATGTTAGTGGTTCTAGTGCTCTTAGGTAAGTTTTAATGGTAGGACCTTATAATAGAATATATTGGTATTTTAACCTCTGGTAAAACTTGTGGAAATCTATATTTTAGAGTATCATTGGTTCATTTAGTTCCTTATAGTCATAATAAAAGTGATGATCTATAATAAATAGATCAATAGGTAGCCTATAGTTATTAAGAAACATTATTTATTAACCATTACAATAAGTAGTATATCCCTCTATTAATCCAACATACCACACATAGGTACCCTCTCCTAAGGATTAAGGAGACAAATGGTAAGATACACCCTCATATTAGACCTAAGTTTAGGTAAAGGCATATTTAAATGCCTAAATATGTTCTTCAATAGTTTTAGTCCCACTAGGTATATGATTTGGGGAAAAAAATTAGGATTATTATATTAGTCATGAGTAAGCCTTAATACATTCACAAGACAACCAAGTCCACCAATTCCATCAATTAAAAAAGTATTATCCATTGCTGGGATTTGAGGAGAATCAAATGGATTAATAAAAAGAACTACACAACATCTATAGGATAAATACTCCCAAATTAGATTTGTCTAGTTATCTATCTTCCTTTGTTTGCTATAGGTTTCTTGTGTTAGGTAAATTTTAGTAATTAAATCCCAATAGAATATGATTTAATGAGTATCCATCTAATTTCTAGTGTGATTATCTAAATATTTGAGCATGGGTGAGGTTTATAAAATTTTCATGTTTTAGATTTTTGCTAAAAAAATTAGTTTTTGGTTAAAATCTATTGGTAATCCTCATTTTAGTGCAAGTCTATTAATATAAATTTTAAGCACATAATAGGTTGGTAGAAGCATAACGTATGGCTAAAATACCAAAAATGGATGATAAATTGAAATATTCCATATATTCCATCTTTCTAGATCCAATCTATTGATGTGTGTTTCAAGCATGCAACAGGTTGGAAGAAACATCAAGGAGTAGGTGAAAATTTTAAGATCAATGATACATCCAAAATGTTCTTCTCAATCCCTTCTTCTAGTTTCAATCTATTGATGAATATTTTAAGTACATAATAGGTTTGGAGAAGTGTAAAGGATGGCCATAACACCAAAAATAGATGATAATTTAAAATATTCCGTTCAAGGCCCTCCTAGTTTTGATATGTTGATGTGTGTTTCAATCACACAAAAAATTGGGAGACGTGTAAAGGAGACATAAAAGGCCAAAATGAATGATATTTTAAAATATCCCATGTAGGCCCTCCTTATATCATCAATTTATTGATGGGTTTTTTTTATCACACCAACTTAGGAGGGATGCTGATTGTCCAACCTCTCTTGAAAAGAGATCCAAAAATCTCTCCAAAGTCTATATCTCCTAGGTCTTGGTGGACTAGATCTTACTAAGTTGGTTCATTTTAATCTATTCCATATACAAGGCCTTTGTTGGTTCTAGAATATTTTAACAATATTTTGATACTTTAAAAAATAGAGAAAAATTATTGTTTTGTTGTTTGTTTTTTGTGGGTTTTATATATATCTGGAAATGATAACATATGTATTCATTCACAATTAAATCAATGGATCTCATGCAACAATTACAAACAAACATTCATTTTTAACTTTCACATTTGAATAAAAATCACTTATGATGAGGGTTTAAAATTGAAAGGAAAATAATTATTTTAAGTGTGATCATTCCATTGCATTTGGATATTCAACAATGTCATAATATAAAAAATATAACTTTATTACAATCAAAATTGAAATTAAAACATATTGCATTTAATATTTATGTATATGATAAAAATAATCTTTTAAAGGGTTTTCATAAAACAAAAGTATGGATAATTTTTATGATCATTGATTCCATTATATTGAAATTCAATAATGTATTTATAATAATGGAAAATATATTTCAATAAAGATAAAACAATAATAATAGATTGCATTCAAACACTATATCTAACAATTTATAAAAAAAGATAACAAAAGAGAGGGCAAGAGGAAAGAAAAAGTTTGTGATATTAGAGACTGATTTGATCCACTTGATTTAAACAACATAGAAGTCCAATACTTATATTATTCAACAATCACACAACTAGGTAAAAAGAAGGTGTAAGAATTTAAGGAGAGAAAAACTTGAAAGAGAAACATAAATCCACCATATTACATGTACAATAAATGATAATATTATTTCAAAAATTCTATTAAAATCCATATATCCACTTGAGTAGCACAATGATAGAATCTTTTACAATCTTAATGAGCTAAATATTTTATAGAATAATAGTAAGGTAAAATTACATAACAATATGGAAGATTTTAAGTGTTTTAAAAGAAAAAAGCCAACCCTTCGAATGAATCCAATGGGTAAATATATATAATAAGACATATCCAAGGGGAAATTTGTTCCCTACAAAATGTAGTTAGGAACCATTATTACATATACCAACCCACTATCTCACTAGATGCCATGTCACTTTCTGTTAATGTAATTTTCCAACATGCAAAAAGAAAAAAATATTAAATTTTGGCAAATCAAATCTCCAAAACAATATAGTCAACTTATAGGGATCATAATTAATTGAACATGCATAATTTTTTAAAACTAAATTTACTTATATTTCCTTAGTGGACTCATATTTACAACTTTTCAAATGGTTTACAATAGTGATACCCAAAGGGAAAGCTATAGCCAAAAAACTTAGGCTCCAAAAGGCCTTCCTAGACCTATTCTAGTTTTAGAAAACGTGTAATCAGGTCATTAAATGCACTTTTTAAATTTTTAAAATTCCCAAACCTAATCTCATAAAAGGTTCTAACTAGGTCTAAAAAATCAAAAACAAAAATCCTAGACCTAATCTTAGAAAATGTTCTAGCTAGGTTTAGAAATTCAATATTGAATTGAATTTGTTTGTGTTTACTTATATCATTACCTTACTATGTTTATCTAAATATTAAAACATTGGGATGATTATGATGGATTCCATAGTCATTATTTTAGCTATAATATTATATAATAATAATAATAATAATAATAAAATATTATTATTATAATAATTATATTATAAATTTGAAAGATAAATGGCATTGTATATAAAGAGATTATATTTGTTTAATTATTTGTTTTAAATATTTATATTTATAATATATAAATGGATATATATTAATTTTAATGATTTAATGATTTTAGAAACCATTATAATTATATATTGGATAGCATTCAAAATAAAATCTAGTATTGTTATGCTACCAAAGTAATATTAATCATTATTGTGTTAGTTGTTGCATGTAAATCCATTAGTCCACTATTAGTTGATTAGTCATTCATAGGATATAGCATTAAAATTATGTGACTTATACAATCAATATGGTCTAGGATGGTTTGTTTAAATCATAAACATACATATTTGATAACATATTATAATATGGTTAATTAGGTATTTTATAAAGAAGCATCGAGAATGATTAGTTCAATAATCTATCATTAACTATAGTTAACCAATGTTGGGAGAGAATTTTGGGGTTTAATATGTTTTAAATGGAGAATATTTTCATGTTAATTATCTATTTGTACATGAAAAATTATAATGAGCTTTATCAAGCATTAATGATGGAGTAGTGGAAGAAATAGAAGATGGAAAAATGAATAAAATAGGTAGGGTGGCTCTAAATAGGAGGAGACACACGTGACACAGAGGAAAAATC
>JARHVA010002343.1:2015000-2035000 GCA_037957365.1 Torreya grandis | reverse complement strand
GGAAAAGGGATACAAAAGGCCAAAAGGCACAATATAAAATATTTGGTCCTTTTCATGAGGGGCACCTACTAAGGTATTAGAATGAAAATTCTAACTACTGCTATTTCTATTCAAAATTAAAACTATTACTTAAATGGTTACTCAGATAATAGTAAAATTAATTAATCCACTACTACCCCATTTCAAAATAAAAGATCTCTACTTATATATTCATAATGGCCTAAAAAAGAAGTGACACCTTGAAACAGGAACTCACACTCATGATGAGGTCATTATAACTAACTAGGGAGCTCTAGATCATGAGTGTAGTTGATCTTCAAAATCTTAGATATAGCATAACTAAAACACCTTATGCTGCCCATGATGCTTAGAAGAATCATTGTGGGGATGCATTTCTATTTTCCAAATTACCTCTAGAATGATATTAGAAATGGGGACTTAGTTTCTTTGACTAATGACAAAACTCCTATTTCTAACAAAAGAAACTTGCTCTGAACAAGCATCATGCCACCACATGGAGGGTTGGGATACTCTTGGGAAAGTTGAGAAATTTTCATAGAAAATGAGCATGGGGTTCCACATTTAATGTTTTCTTCTCTCATTGAGATATAAATTCATAGTGGGACCCTCCTCTAACTTTATCAGCCAATGGCATAATTTAGAGTTTTGACAAAGAAAAAATTATTTATGAGTAGTGTCATGATGCCACATGGAGGGATATACTTATTTCCTATTATAAATACATAGTGGGGCCCACCCATTAATACATCGGTCACTAGTACTACTTAAAAGTCTGACAAAAGTAAACTTCCATTGGATGAGTGTTGGATCACCATGTGGAGAGTTAGTACTACTCCTAGGTGAATCAAGAAATATTTAGTGATAAATGAGCATTGGGATTCCATGTGATGGAAGTAAAAGGGAATTGGGACTTAGCCAAAATATAAAAGGGGCTTGAGAGGAAAATATAAGTCCAAAGCACAAAATGCCAAACTTGCCAAGCTCATCTATGAAAAATTTCTAACTACTCCAAAACATCAAAACATAGAATATGATCCATTGTTCCTAGTGACTTACATGGATAATTTGCCTATGGATGGAAGAACCCAAAAATCTAGTTTCCTATAACAATCAAATAATTTTTTTGAAACAGGGAATGCTCATGAACTTACAATTTGTAAAGAACATCCTTCAAGGGCATACACTCTTCCTCCTTCAGCTGAGTCTTCTTCTACATGGATTTAAATGCTTTATCTAAATCAATGATTTCCTTGAAGGCAATTTTACTTAAGGCTTGAACTACTAACAACATTTGAAACTCTAAATGGGTGAGAGGCTTCAAAATGTTCTCCAATTTAGAGACACTTAGTGTTTGACTAAGAGCTACAAAAATGGTCTAGTCATTCTACTTCTTTTCTAGCATCTCTTTTATTTTGTCCTTCAAGAGGATAATGTTATCTATGAGGAATGGAGATGGGAGTCCCAACTAGAATAATTGTTCAATATACCCCTTCATATCTTGGACTACTTTTTCTAAGGTATCTAAAAATGCATTACACTTTGAGGCTACCTTATTACATCTTGAGAACTCATTGAATTTCACTACTACCTGCCTTTGATCAGCCACCCCTACTACCTATAGAATCCCATTCATTATGTTGTATATATTTTGGACTAAAAGATCTAAATATTAAACCTTAGGGGACATGAAGGCTAGGCCCTAATCTAGAGATGTGCTCACCTAGGAGCTCAGCCTCTATATGTTCATGATGGACCTAAGTGTTGGCTTTAATTTCATGGTTGCATTCTTTATCCTCTCCCAATAGGATACATATAATTATTAGACCATGGGGAGGATGCTCATGGTCTGGGAGTGGGTGGCGAGGTCATTCTTTAATTATAGGATTTCTTGGTCCTTGGTTGAGTACTCTTATTGCATATGCTACTGCAATTGCATTTACAACCTTGTAGATTCCAATAGACTGTTGTAGGCCTATGTCATATCTACTTAATTCTCATGTAAATTATTCTTTATAACCTAATTATTTTTATTTATACCTTCTATCTTGATATTAAATTCTATAACCTAGATCCATAGTTGGGCTCTTTGGTTGGCTTCCACCTATGAGATCTCATTGGTGAAGTAGATCTAAAGGTTGGACCTTATTTTGGTGAGATCTACATCTTTATCCTTAGCCTCAATATTAATATGGTAAATTTTATATTTCAATCTTATGAGTTCTACCTCTTTATTCTCCAACCATCATCCAGCCTTGATATAGTTTGTGGTGACAAACTTCTACATTTCTTCCATCAACTTGACCCTATTGATTAGTTTGACCTAGCTAAGGCTAAGTATGATAGTGTGTATTAAGTAATCCCTTAGTTTCATCCATTCTTATGGATTGATTACTTATGGAATCATATGTTTAATCAGTAGATATTGCTAAACTAGGTTAAAAAATGACCACATGTGAGGCACCATCAATGTCTTGGCCTATTTTCATCTTTTTTTCTCTTCATGGACCTCTTGGGATTTTCTAGTAGTTTCTAACTACTAATGGAACTATTTTTGATACTAAATTAATTCCCCCACTAAGGTGGATCTTTATGTCAAGTTGAAGGGAATGGTCACTTATTTCTATGAAGTAGTAGACACTATTCCCTAGGGGATGAGTGGGTGAAGGGTTATGGTGGAAGGAAAAAAAGGTGGGATATCATAGATAAGGGTATGGGGAATTTGTGCCATGATGGATGTTGATGTGGTAGATGATGGTGAAGGAGTGAAGAGTGGTGAAATTGAGGTGATGCACTAAGTGGAGGAGAGTGGCACACGATTAGTTGAAATAGGGGAGGGCAAAGAGGGAGTGAAGAATGAGTTGGAAGTAGAAATAAAGGGTTGATAAAATCATACCTTATATTGTGGGAGCTCTAGTGAAGGCATGGATACTTGGGTCTTAGTCTATCTGGACTGATATGACCCTATTCTAAGATGTTCTGTAACAACCTATGATTACTATTAGGTAGTTAGATATGGATACAAAGGAGGCGGCCAGTTTATGGGCCTCTGAATCACTAAAACTTCCTCCTATTCTTTTTTGAATGGGTGGTTTCTTCCTTCTTTGATGGGTATCATCCTATTCTTACTTGACCAAAAAATCTTCTACAAGAGCTTCTTCCTCATGTGCTCATCCTAGAGGTTCTCAAATGTTTTGTCCATGTCTAGGCATTAAAAATTTAGTTTCATCTTGCCAATTTCCATCCTATATTTCCAATAGACATCTATTTCTCCTAGATATAGTGACTTTAGATGATCTATTTCCTTATACCCTTTGTTATTTTATTTATGGGTTCAAATGCCTAAACTACTTTATAAAAGGACTCCCACACCTTACAAGTGTCTGACAAGATCTTGGATAGATCCATGTAATACTTGATATCATATTCCACTAGTGACCTTTACTCCTTGAAGTATGGTTTAGGATCATGATTGATTAGGGTGATAATATTCAAAGTCACTATGTATCCAATCAAGTTGTATTTTCATTGGTCATTAATTTGGTTGAGGCCAAGCTCTACAAGATTGAGTGTAAATAGGTTATCCTATGACCTCTTCACCATTGTGATGACCCTTTGATAAGGGAACATAATACAATGCATTCTTCTTAAGGCCTACATCATATATGTAGTCAACAACATAGAGATGGTGAGCCATCTTTAAGGCTAGGGTCTTATTTGTGAGCAAGAATAGGAGTTAGAATGGATCCTCCTTAAATTTGTGGACCTAAATGAATGTGAAATGGACCTTAAAGATCTAATCAACAAAAATTATATCATTGGTGATACATGACCTCTAGTGGTTCATTATTTTTAAAATGGTGGCCTCCTGACTAAGGTCAATCAATATTAGGAATAGTAATCACTTTAAAAAATCATAATAATCTTGCATGGATGACAAGTTATGTGTTCACATGGAGATGTGGATCATGTTAGGATGGGTGCCCATTTTAATGTATTTGAAGGTGAAGTATGAAGATAATAAATGGGAGTTATTATAAATGATTAGGTGGAGGATTAAGGAGGAATACCTAAAGGTATTTTATGTTCAGAAGTTTTCCAACTCATTATGAATGGTGGTGGCAATTGAATCCACAAAATACATCCAATAAAATTTCTCCTTGATTATTATCTTCCAAAGGAAGACTGATCCCAATTGGAATTAATTTATGTTTCCATTTGAATCCATCCTTAATATTAATGCTAACATGGAAAAGACATTCTTTGTATCATGTTTCACAAATCTCATGAGAGTGATGAGTAGAGGAGGCACTTTAATGTAATTTCTCTAGAGAAACAAATTGATTAACTCTATCGTATGAACATGGGTGTCCCAAACATTTTTTAAGATCTCCATACTATATATGTTATCACTAAGGTTGCTTATGAGTTAGATCATTTCCCTTACGGCATCAACAATGATAACCACTTTTAGGTGGCTATTACCTATAATAATGTTAGTATTGGTGTCATATCTATTTATGTATAAGGAAATGATATTCAATCACAAGTTCAAAAGAAGCAACATGCATTGGGCTAGTTTGGAGCTCAAAATTCTATAACTAAATGAATCATAGTTATTGTTTCAAACCTTGTCGATCATTATAAATGGGATCCCTCTCTTAGGTTCTTTTATTTTTTGGCCAACTTGGGGTTGAAGATCCTATGTGCATAATCTAGGACCAAAAATAGGTCCTTACAATGCCTCTTGATGATACTCTTGACATTTGTTACTTTGGGCCTTGGTTGTGTGAAGGTGGAAGCATAATAATTTCTTATTTCACAATATAGGGGAATGTCTCCATGACCACCCAACCCATGGATTCTCTGCTTCCTCAGATTCCTTCCACTACTGAACAAGGATGTAGAATTTTCAATAATATAAGTTATTTTAAAAATTTCCTTGCTTCAAGGAAAATAATCAATATCACTTTTTACTCACAATCCTTGCAATCCTTTTTTAATTCTCTTGGTTTAAGATAGTTTGCTTAATTTATCAATTTCTACACTCAATTCTCTTGGAAAATCTTAGGTGTTTAAATGTTTGGATCGATAAGGAGAGTTATTAATAGACCAATTATTTAAGCATGATCATCATATATATATTTTTAATCTGAGCACCCCATAAATGTTGAAGGTAACACACATGATTGAAGAATGCCTCACAAGAGATTTACTGTGATCCTCATGGGGAACTATGCAATATGGAGCATCTAGCTTTAATGAAAAGGTGAATAGGGTAGATATCTATTTATCATTATATGATTCAAAATTAGGGGATACAAGTCATGGACACTTTTAAACTAAATGAAAAACTTATGCCAACATCACTTATTTTCAAAAGAAAATAACAAGAAAAAGGGAAACATGTAGATGAAAAGAAAACTAACTAACTAAATATGTACAAGGGGGAATCGTTAAATCAATTGAAATGTTTTAAATGGATTCTATTAACCAAAATCTCCAAGGAATTGCCTTCTCTATCCTCTAATTAAAAATATTTACATTTCCTATCATGAGTTATTTGAAAGGGTCCCCTCCATAAGGAATCAAATTTTACATGTTGGTCTAGCTTTGCATCCCTTTCATCATACTTTAAAACCAAATCCCCTAGCTTGAAGCCTAGGTCAAATGAGTTTTTGTTAAATCATCACTTGACCACCTACTATCAGGTGACCTTATTGTCATTGGATCATTTTTTTACTTATTGAAGCTTGAGAAATTATACTAGCCTAACATCCATCACTTCATTCTCTGTTATCTCAACATCTTTCAAACACTATAAGGAAGGAATCTCTATTGATATGGGAATGAATACTTATTTCCCATATACTAGTTCATATGGATATGTCTTTAAAATCTTCTTGGGAGTAATTTTGTTAGCCTATAAGGCCATTGTCAAATACATATACCACTCTCACTATTGGTTAGTGCCCATTTATTTGATCAATCTTAGGAGGTTTTTATTGGTTGATTTGGCCAACCCATTCCATTGTAGGTAGTAATTAGATGAAGTCTTCAAGAAGATTCCATTTAGAGTACAAATTATAAAATATTATAACTAAGGAAAGCCTTCCAATTATCATAAATGATTGTTCTAGGTGGGCTAAACCTTGCTACTAGCTCTTCTAAGAAGTTGAGGATCATATTCTTGGTTGCTTCCTTCATCAGGGCTACTTTGATCCACCTTGTAAAGTACTTGATGATCGTAAGTATCCAGTTGTGACCCATGCTAAATATGGGATTTATCATCCTAATGAAATCCAAGTCCTATTGTATGAAGGGCTCATTAGTTATGATTAGATTCAGTAGCATGGTTGATTTGTTTCACTTATATGTAAAGAATTAATTTTGCTGACACTTTTTGACGACCTGATAGTAGTCAAAGAACATGGCCAACCAATAATATCCTATGTGCATGATCTTGGTCATGGTTATATTTGAAGATAAATGTCCACCCAAAGGATTCAAATGCATTTCCTACAAGATCTTATCAGCTTGGTTATTATCAAAAAATTAGATAAGTTCATCAAAATTCCCTTTTAAGATGATTCCTTGCACTAATGTATAGCTAGCTCCCTGCAATCTATAGAATATTTTTTTTTGCATATAGAGGCCATTTGAATATTTATAGGTTTGCATAAAGTAGGTTTTATCAACAACTTAAGATATATTAGCTTCATACTGATTCACCAAAATTGATTCTAGTGTATCTTGGTCTTCTATTAGAGAACCTACACATTAGGCTAGATACTCACAAAGCCATCTTCCTCTGATCACCTTAGTTGGCCTAACTTCCATGTCATACTCTAGGATCTTGGTGATCCAATTGGACCTCTTTTTGGTGATTTCTTCTTTGATTTTGTATTCTCTAACACTAGGCTAAAGAACATATACCATTATCTTATTCCCTACCACCAAGTGTTTGAACCTTTTGATGCCCTTGATGATGGTAAAAGCTTGTTTTTTGAATAAAATGTACTTGGTCTCATAGCCATACAAGGTTCTTTAATAAAAGGAAATTGGGTGTTTGCCTATCCCTTCCTTTTCATTCTAAATTAACATGGCTATTAAGTTATGTTAACTCCAAAAAATATACATGATGAAACCTTTAAAGAAGTCAGGGTTAACTAGCACAGGAGTAGTGGATATCACATCCTTGATATTATCAAATGTTATTATTCATTTTGGAGTTTATCTAAAAGGTTTATCGTTATTCAACACTAACTAGGTTGGATACCCAATCCAAATGTTTGATTAGGTATATGATTCTTTATTCAATCAGTTTCCTTAGTTCTTGAGCCATGAGAAACTCAATTTTAGGTTAGACATAATTTGCTTCTAGCATAAAAGATAACATCCTTTAACTAGATTAATGATATGTTGAATGTCCTTATGGTCATATCCCTTTAGGTTGTCATATTTACAATCCATCAATCCTTCATACTTGTTGTATAAAGATACTAGTCAGTCCTTATCCTTTTTAGAAACTTCTTTCCCTACTTTCAGTTTTCTTCCACCTTTGATGTTGAGCTTGGAGTAGTCAGTTTTATCTATGACAAAATTCTATTTTTAATTCCTAAAATCATTGTAATTCAATATATTTTATAGGGTTATTATTCCCTTGTAAATTTTTTTAGACTTCAACAACATGATTTGATCCATGTAGCCTTCTTTGATCTTTAGTTACAACTGTTCCACAAATTTGCATGACTACTAGAGAAATATGATGATTTGATCATTTCTTTCAAAAAATTTCAAGTTTTGGTCATTATATGGAATGGTAGGACTAATGATCACCCAATATTTTTTTAATGAACAAATCAATCACCAGATCAAATTGGGAGCTGATCACCACCATTTTAACTACTTACAATTTCATGGACCTAAGAGTGATTTGAATGTTAGATGCTTCCAATATTTTAATAAAATCCCATATTTGATGGTGGTAAGATATCGTGTATAAATTATTCATAGCTACAGCCCCTCTTACTTATCTCACTACTAATTTAGAATCACTGAACACTTCTAACTACTTCATGCCCATGTAATTGATGAGGTTGAGCCCATGGACTAGTGCTTCATATTCAAATTCATTGTTCATGAAATAAAAGTAGAATCAGAAGGGTCATAGGGTCTCTTTTATGGATAGATACACCAATTAGATTCCTTCTCTAGAGCTAATTTTGTATTTCACACCATTAAAATACAGTCCAAAAATTGGACTTATTTTTAGGTTCTTCACTTTTATCCTCCTTCATGACTTTAGGGATGGTCTGATCTACATCATAGATTAAATAGGTCCCAAGGCTAATGGCATCAAAATTGATGAAAGTATCATTCTCAATAAATTTATGGATGAATACTTCTTCCTCTAGGCTCTTATCATCGGCCACCCTTTCTTCTTCATGCATTTATATGTAATGTGTTTCCCTATTTGAATAAAAAGTGTGCATCACTTCAAAGTTCATCATAATATTATTCGTTATGTGATTTGGGTGTAGTGGTTTAGACAAAACTTTTAATTTAGAGCCATATTTGGTCCTCAAGATCAATTGGGACCAATCTAAACATAAGTATCGACTTATCTTGGTGGTGAAATTTCTTGAGAGACATAGCCCAAAATTGGTAGGATGTCTATCACTATAACTTTTTATGTGACCATGATATTGGGATAATAATATAACATTAGGGGAACATATCTGATAATATCTATGGTTTGAACCTTCTTTCCATGTAGCTACATCACCCCTTTATTCAAAGGTTCATACAAAAGTTTTAGTGAGTCTATAATTTGTTTGGGCATCACTATGGTGTTGGTGCCAGAGTCGATCATGGAATTATGTAGCTATTTCTTCCCCATAATGAGGGTTAAATAGAATGGGTTGGTTTTTTTACTTAACCCTAGATGTGAGTTGATGAATGATAATGGCACATGAGGTGGCATACTAATATTTTATTCATTTCCCTTTTTTGTATTGGTTCTATAGTTGGGCTAGTTTGTACAGGTTTCTCTTAGTCTTCCAACTCTTCTTACAACAAAGATTTTTGCTCTAGGATAGATAGGACATCCTAGAGACAAACATTGGATATATCCTTCTTTAGCTATTCTACCACATTAAATGGCCCTTATAGTCATACCTTAGGGTCCTTTATCCTATTTTATATTGTTTTACTAAACTTTGATATGTTAGAGGTGGTGGTTGGGGTCTTGAGCCTTTTTCAAAAACCACTTTAGGTCTTGTGAAAGTTTTTTGGGTTTCAGCTAGTCTCGTATTGGATCAGGCAAAGTAGTCTGATTAGACTCATAAGGCCTTTAGTTTTGGGATCTTGGTTTCGTAAACCACATATTCATATTCTACCCAAGAAAAAGTGCCTATTCTGGGATATTTCCTCTTCTTGTTCTAAGGACATTCCATGTATTTATGTTATTAAGAAAGTATTTTCAACCCTCAGGGATTGGTATCCATAGTAAGATGAATTAGGTGTGTTCCATTGGCTTCATTTTTCAACAACCTTCTATTTTACATTACCTCTTAGGAAATTTTGGGGTGTATTCCCATCATTTGATGGAAATAATGATGAATTTGAATCATCTACCAAGTTATTCTGACCTACAACTAATTCTTTGTTTGAACTTGGCAAGACCATTTACAAAGGATCAAGGATAGAGATAATTTGGTTTATGGATCACACTTGGTGACTTGATACCTGATGATTTGTCATATAATGATTTGGCCTTTACCTTTCTTGGTATTTTTTCTACTGGTATGGTACTCTTCTTTCCTAGTAGTTTTGTAAAGAGGTTTTAGGGGCATAACCTGCTACCTTTTGATATTTATGATATCATTAGAGAAATTATGTAAGATTCTCTTCATGTCATTTATCTCCATAGCTATAGAGTATAAAGAGGGCATGCTCTCCTAAGTAAGTAGATATACATACATGTAAGGTGATGATTACAAGGTGTTTGGTACTTCCTCTTATGGTAGTATTGATATTTATGGGAAGATTAACATTGAAAGTCAATGGGGAAGCTTCCCAACATCTATTAGATTATTCTCTACTCTAACTACTAGTTCATAGGCATCTAGTACAGTTTTTCCTTTGATGGACTAAATCATAACTTCTATATCCAAGTTAAAGGCCTTAATGTACAAGATAATAGCCATACCTATTGGCAGTCAAGCTACCACTAGGATCCTTTACTTGGTCTTATCACACTTGGTGTTGAAATATATAATAGCCTCTTATGGGGATCTATTTAGAGTCATTAGTTATTATAAGAGAGATGACTAGGTTGACTTCTCATTGAATCATTCTAATAACTTATTTCTTAAGTCATCCTAGGTGGTGATAGATTTGGGTGACAAGGATTGGTACAAATCAATAGTTCACCCCTTGAAACAGGTGAGCAATAGCCTAAAGGCCACAATTTACTATGTGACATAGTGCATAGTAAAAACATTAAAAACATAGTGAAGATGTTTCACTACAATTTTGAAGTCCTTCCCTATAAATTTGGGGAGTGCCTTTAAGGCATTAATAAAAATAGGGTCCCATATAGCAATTGCTACTAGAGAGATGAGTGGGTTGTGACTGTTCCATGATAAGAAATTTATTGGTGGTCTTAGGATTGTCATTTATTATGGTTTTTTTGTTTCACTAAATCCTATGGTCCTCTGGTGAGTTATGGCTACTAGGGGTAGTTTTAACAAGTTTGGGCTACTTACCATTTGTGACCTTGTGATGGGCCTATGGCTCATAAACTTTGGATTCTAATCAGGTAAACTAGTAGTTTGGATCCCACTAGGCATGCCATAAAAGAAATAATTGTTGATGCCTAAAACTATCACTCTCATTGAATAGTCTTCTTATGGGAAGCCTTTTACATATATGGGATGAATTTATAGTCTATAAAGAAACCTCTAAGGTTTTGGTAGCCATATCTTCAAACTAACTAGGGTTAAAAGGGGAAGAAAGAAATGTAAATGAAACTAGAATAAAGTTAACTATGGTGATGCATTGAAATCTTAATGTATTCACTCATTAAATTATATAAAATAGTTTAAACCTTTGAACCTCATAGATAAGTAAAAGAGCATACACATGATTTAAAGTATATTATATAAGTAAAATCTAACACTATAGAAGTAGAGAATAGAAATAACAAATAGAAATAAATTACACTTAATTTGACATAAAACACCACATCTTATTCATTGATGGGGGAGAAAAATACACAAAAGGCTAGAAGGCAGAGTATAAAATATTCAATCCTTCCCATGAGGGGCACCTATTAAGGTCTTAGAATGAAAATTATAACTACTTATACTTATATTCAAAACTAAAACTATTACATAAATAGTTTCTCTAATAATAGTAAAAATAATTAATCCACTACTAGCCCCTTTCAAAAGAAAAGAGATCTACATATATAGGCATAGTGGCCTCACAAGGAAGCAAAACCTACAAATAGTCACTCACACTCATGATGAGGTTGTTGCAACTAAAAGGGGAGATCTAGATCATGAGTACAAATCGTGTTCATAATCTTAGATATGGCATAACTGCAATGCCCTATGATGCCCCTGATGGTTAGAAAAATCACAATGGGGATTCATGTCTATCTCCATAACTTCCTTTAGAATGATGTTAAAAATGGGGACTCACTTTCTTCAAACAATGACATAACTCCTAGCTTTGATAAAATAAACTTACTTTAAACAAGCATCATGTTGCCACATAAAGGGTTGGTGCTACTCCTAGATAAGTCAATCAATTTTCATAAAAAATGACCACAGGGGTACCATGTAGAAACTTCACTTTTTTCATTGATATAAATGCACATTTGGACCTTCCTCTAACTTCATCAACCAATGGTGTAATTTAGAGATCTAACAAAGAAAAAATTACTCTTGAGGAGTGTCATGATGCCACATGAAGAGCTCTACTTATTTATTATTATAACTACATAGTGGGCCCCACCTATATTATGTCAGCCAATGGTGCTACTTAAAAATATGACAAAAATAAACTTCCCTTAGATGAAAAACAAGTCACCACGTGGAGATATAACACCACTCTTGGTTGAATTGAGAACTTCTTGGTGCCAAATGAGTGTTGAGCTACCATGTGGTAGAAGCAAAAATAAGCTAAGACTTAGACAAAAATACAAAAGGGTCATGAAGGGAAAAGATAAGACCAAATTAAAAAATTCCAAACTTTCCAATCTCATCCATGAGAAAAAGTTAACTTCTCCAAAACATCAAAACATGGATTACAATCCACATATACCATAATGCAAATGATAGTGGATGTCAAATGTATGGAATGAAGAATGTATAATGTAATTATATGTATGCATTTATATATAAACATCTATTATACATATATCCATGACATAATGGCTATATATTATAACAATGAAAAATGGATGCTTTTTCATATTGGTTGTATAAAAGCATTAGATTTGTTAAATATAAATCATTCAATGTATTTATGAAGATAAATATAGAACATAATTTTATGTTATGAAATGGATATTTTTATATGTAGAATATGAATAATTTAATATTCAGGGTTATAATATTATTTTATGGTGAAATAATATTATAAGTTGCTAAATGGATAAATCAACTAGCAATATATATATTCATTCTTGGTTGATGTGTTATTAAGAACTATTTTTGTATTGTGTTTTATTTTTTAATTATTAACTAAATAATTAGATTTAATTCACTTCATTTGATTTACTAAATGAATTTTTATGATATTTCTATATTTAGCATAATTTTGATTAGCTAAATTGAAATATTATAAATGAATCTATTGGTTGTTATCTTATTATTTATTTTACTAAATCTTGTGTTCATGACCCTAATTAATTAATTTATGGATTTAAATGGCTTAATTAGTGTCATCTATACAAGATAAGGGGTAATATGATCAAGTGGTATGTATGAATGTGACTGATCCTAGAGATCATTTACTATTGAAAACTTTTTCTAAAGTAAAGTTTGATAAAAAAATATCATTTCATATGTTGATATAGTTTTCATATTTGTGTGATATCATAATATAATGGATTTATTTATGGTTCAAATTTTTACTAGATATCTTCATCACACATGTTCTAGTTTGTTACTCTAGATTTCAAAACCATCATTATCTACCCATCCTTGAAGGGAGGGACATCCCCTTGTTTGAGAGATAGTGTAGGGTATCTATTGTCCATGGTTAGTGTAGAAAAGTTCTTGGATGATTATCTCTATATAAACATAATATTTTATCACTTTTATCTATTACCAACACTTTGTATCTCATAAGAACCCATCGAGTCTCAATATCTTTGAGTGCATGCCTTTTGGGGTGCACTGGGAAAGAGGTGGGCAAACCATTAGTGCTTCATAAGATTATTGTCCCTTTTACCACTTGATATATATACACTTATATCCTATAATAATTTACCCTAAGATTATTCTTCTTAATTTTACCCATTCCAAAACTTTGTCACATCTTTATGCTCCTATTCCTTGCCTTATCCCCTTTTGATAGTTTGTTATACTAGGTCGATTGGGTTGACCCTGTATAATTTTTATCCTTTGATTATTGTATAGGGATAAATAGGTTGACCTTGTATTATTTTGGGGTATTTTTTACATTATAACTTATTATCCCTTTAGTTGACATAGCTCAGGACCTAGTGTATCTCAAAAACATATAGGGTTGATTAGGTTAACCCCATATAATTGGCACATTCAGAAGGATTTAGGGTATGATCCACATATACATACAAGTTTATTTCCAACCATTTGAGAATATATAAGAAAATAAGAATAAGTTAAAATGAACATCTTCTTATTGACCATTCTACTTGAGGAATAAATGTTAGGGTTCCATACTTTATTTGGAGATACGAATCTTACCTTGTAAAAATTATTTTGGATGCATATATAGGTTTTGTAGCCTAGAGATGATTTGTGTTTTTTATCCTTAAATACAAAAATAATCTCTTGTGAATCACCTTTGCTAAGGGAGGTATTGAGACTTGAAGGGTTCATCTTCAAAGGTAAGTATTCTTAACTTTATTTTTCCTTTGTAAGACTAAATAGATAATGCAATTGTGATTCTCTTTCATGCATTAGGATTTTGTATAAATTGAAGTGAGTATATGTCTTATATTTATGTTTTATTTAGTTTGTTTTTTTTCTAACCCCCACTTTATGACACAATCTTTGGTGAAAACTAGATTAGATTTACTTTTTAATTACTACATATAAGTTAAATATCAAAAACTAGGACCCCCTTAGGGTTATTACATGATTGTGTTAGTCTGGAGGATTTAGAACCCTCCTTATCATAGTGTACTTTGATAAGTGATCCCTTAATCAGGTTTATCAAATCCTCATATTGGTCATACTCCTACTTAACAAATGTATTCCCAATCAAAAGTGTATGTATTCTCTATCTTCTCTGAGCCAAGATTGATTTATAGACATGATGCATTTTTGATTGCATACACTCTCCCTCCCATTTTGAGTATTATAATTGAGACTAAACTTGATATTACATATTTATACTTGATTCATGAAGACTCTTGAGTCATGGAGAGTCTATTTAAAGGATCTTTGTATCATATTTTATCATTTGAGATATTGTATGTATTGATGAAACTATAATATATATCTATTGTACTTCCTATAATAGAGGTTGTAATATAGTATCAGCCATGCCTGAACTTGTACCATATGATTTATGTTGAAAAGCAATAATTATGGTTATTTATTATTATTCATTATTTCTATATTTGTTCATGGTGATCTTTAGCTAAATGGATTAGTTATAACCCTGATGGTAATTAAATTAATGAAGTTAGTTAAAGATCACTAGTTAGTGTTTCTCATGGTGAAATATATATGTTGAATATGTGTATATAATTTTTTTTTAAAAAACTATTCCATTATTCTAATAAAACCTAATAGAGTTGTTACATTGTGGTATCAAAGCTGATGTTCAAACTCTAGGACTTAATGTGTCTACTAACATAAAATTGTTATTTTGATATAATAACAACTATGGTGTGTGATAGACCAAGAGGTAGGGGTAATTCAATTAATGAAACCCTTTTGAATCCAAATCATTTTGTAGTTGAGCAAGCTAAAAATTTGGACCAAATCCTCATAGCCATGCAAGAGACTAGAGACCAAAACATGGACCTATAATAGGAAGTACATGGACATAAAGAGGATAATTATTAGGAAGACCCTAAAGAGCATCCTATAAACTAGGAACATATTTAAAATTAGAGGCATGAAGAGGTGCCATTGGATGTGAGAGATCGAGTAGATGAAGAGTGAGCATGTGACATGAAAAAGGTGAATCCCCCCATGTTTGATGGAATTGTATTGGGGGATGGATTTGAAGCATGGATAATAGAAATGGAGAAGTATTTAGAGATTTAAAATTATTTCAAAGTCACAAAAGTAGTTTGGGGAGCTTATCATCTTGTTGGTGAAGTAATGACTTGGTGGTAAAATAAGAAACTTGAGATGAACCTCAACTCAACCACCACCACTTGGGAACATTTTGTGACACTATTTAGGTTATGATGGCTTCCAAAGCTATACTTTGACCAAAATATTATGGATTTCCAAAATATTAAGTAAGGTGATTTGTTGGTGAATGGATACTAAAAGTAATTCATGAAGCTTCTTAAGTATGCATCTCAGTATCCATTAGATGAGAGGTTCATAATTAGGAAATTCATCATGGGATTGAAACCCCAAATAGGTGGTGAATTAGATGTGCATGGTCCATCCACCATGGATTAGGTTTTTTAGAAGGAAATCAAGCAAGAATAAAAATTGAAATCTCTTTCCCAAGTCATAGACAAGTTCAAAAATAAATTTGTAAGTTATAGACCAACTTTCAAGAAGAATAACTAGAAGTAGAGGAGTAGAGATTCTAAGGGTTAGTTCAAGAATCAGAACACCAAGTTCACTAGTGGTTTAGGGAATAAGAATCTTGGTAATGGTTGCAAGTTTGGTTTCAAGAGAAACCAATATATTGAGAAGAAAGGACCAGTTAGAGGTTAATTCTTATTTGGAGGTGACCACTTTGTTTGAGACTATCCCCAAGACACATTGAAGACTAAGGGTTTATCTTCTTAGCAAGTTAAATTTTAATAGTGAATTCATGTAGCTATTGAAAACTAACAAGCTAAGTATTAATCTTCTCCCTTAAAATTTTGAGGTATTTTATTTAATCATCTAGTTTCTATTTTGATTGATAGAGGGGCTACATAATGTTTCATTACTCCTAGGTTGCTTAACAAATTGACTAGAAAGTCTATAATAATGGTAAGTGCATGGTATATATAATATGGGAATGAATCAAAGGACAAATTTAACAAGTTTCTATTCAAATTAGAGATTAAAATTAATTGAGTTTATTACAATAGTATATATTTATACAACACTATTGGGATCATATGATGTGATCCTATGAATCAATTGTTTTGCGAAGCATAAAGCCAAGGTTGATTGTTTTCTAAAGAAATTTGAGTGTCAAGATGATTTAAGAAATCAAGCACAACTTCAAGGTAAGAGAAGTGAGTTAAAAATGAGGCAAATTTATGCAATTGAACTCAATAAAGCTCAAAGAAAGGGATGCTAAACATTTATCCCTAAGATAAATGAGATGGAATAATTGAAGGAAACATCTATCAAAGATTATCCTTTCCTAATAAAATTCTATGATGTGTTTCCATAAGAGTTACCAATATTGCCACCTAATCATGAGCTTGATTTATAAATTGATATTATACCTAGATTAGAACCATAGTCTAAGGCACCATACATGATTAAAACCACTAAATTGGTTGATATAAAGGTACAACTATAGAAGTTATTGTCAAAAGGTATAACTTGACCAAGTGTGTTACCATTGGTGCTCCATTTATCTTTGTCAAGAATAAGGATTGTAATATTCACATGTGTATAGACTATAGGATGTTAAATAAATAAATGATTAAGAATATATATCTATTGCCATGCATTAATGATATCTTTGATCAAATACAAGGATCCATTTTTTTTATAAGATTGATATTAGAGAAGGGTATCACCATTTAAGGATCCATGAAGAGGATATCCCAAAAATATCATTAAAGACATATTATAGGGACTATGAGTTCATAGTGTTACCATTTGGATTGCTCGATGCTCTAGTAACATTCATGAATCTTATGAACAATGTATTCAGAGATACCTAGATTGCTTTGTGTTGGTCTTTATTGATGACATACTCATTTATTACAAGGATGAAGAAGAGCACTTACAACACATTTAATTAGTTTTAAAATGGTTTAAGAAGCATAGATTATATGTCAAGTTGTCTAAGTGTGCATTTTTCAAAAATAAATTTTAGTATCTAGGACATATTATCTCTACGTATGATATTTTAGTAGATCTAACAAAGATAAGATTTACTATGGAGTGGCAAACACTCAAGAATGTGAATAAGGTAAGAAGTTTCATGGTATTAGTAGGATATTATAGGAAATTCATTCTGAATTTTTATAAGATGGCTAATATGATCACCTTTTTTCAATGAAAGAGTTAGATTTTCATCTGGTTAGAAAAGTTTGAAGTAGCCTTTCAAGAACTAAAAAGGAGGATTACTTCAACACTAATGCTAAGAGTTTCTAATCCTAATGGTCAATTCTCATTAATCACAAATGAATTTGGGGATGGAATTGGAGTTCTTATGAAGGATGGTTTAGTGGTAACCTGTGAATCAAGGAAACTAAAGCTTTATGAGGTGAATTTTGCACCTCATGACCTAAAACTTGAAACAATTGTGGATGCTTTACAAATTTAGATACATTATCTATTAGGAAAACCATTTTAGATCAATACTAATAAATTAGGACTCAAGTACATATTTACCCAACCAAATTTGAATGCTCATCATAGATAATGGTTAGATATCTTATTTAACAATGATTTTGATATTAACTATATAAAAGGCAAGGAGAATAGATTAGTTGATTCTCTAAGCCATGTAAGGTGTATAACAAATGTGACTACTATCAAGAGTACTTTTAGAGATCTAGTGATAAGATTCTCACCAAGAGATGAATTCTATGGTCAAGACAAGAAAGCATTAACTACGAATGTTCAAAATCCTAGGTATTAGGGACTCAAAATAGAGAATCATGGTCTTTTACAGTATAATAGTAGGATGTATGTACTAGATAGAGAGAATTTGAGGAGAAAAATTCTAAAGGAATTTCATAATACCCCATATTCAAGACATCTAGGAGTAACAAAGCTCATGGCTGAGCTTAGACCACTCTGTTTATGGAAAGGAATAAAGAGAGATGAAATATGTTTTATGTCTCAATGTCTAGAATGCCAGTGTATGAAAGCTAAACATATGCATCTGACAAGATTGTTGTATCCACATGACATAACAAAGTATAAGTGGTAGGTTATTAGTATGGAATTTTTACAAGGGTTATCATTATCATGAAACATGCATGACATGATCCTAGTAGTATTTGACAAACTAAGGTAGGTCTCTTTATATTGGAAAATTCAACTAATGAAGCACTTACTCTTATGAAGAGATTCATAGAGGAAGTGTATCAGTTACATGGTTTTATATAGAATAAAATTTTGGATCATGATCTAAATATGACTTCTATATTTTGGTTGACTCTAAATTTGGCTCTAGGTATGCAGTTGAACTTCATCACTACATATCACCCACAAATTAATGGATAGATAGAGTAAGTGAATCATATTTTAGAATATCTCTTTCATATGTATTACATTGATCAAAAATATAAGTGGGAATAATATATTGCATTGGTTGAGTTTGTTTTCAATGAATCATAAAAATTAACATTGAATAAAGATCCATTTTAGGCATTGTATGGAAGGAGGTGTAGAACGTCAATTAGTTGAAACATGTTGGAAGATAGTGTAGTCTTTGGACTTGAGATGCTTTCATAAATTGAAGAGCAAGTTAGGATAATTAGGCAGAGGTCGGTCGAGGCTAGTGATAGGGAAAAAAATTATGTTGATCTGAAGAGAACAACCAGGTAGTTTTATGTTGGTGATAACATGTTTCTATGGGTTAAGCCTTATAAAAGCTTGATTAAATTTGAGAAGTCAACAAAGATTTTATCAAGATATGTGGGACCCTTAGAGTTTTTGTAAGTGGTCAAACCTATAGTGTATAGGCTTGCATTTCCTCTAGCTCTATCTATTTTTCATAATGTCTTCTATGTGTCTTATCTTTAAAAAGTATATAGTTGATCCTTCACATGTGTTGGATTGGAATGCATTGTAGGTTCTAGATCTCGAGGTGGTCATAGTAGAACCAATTAGAGTAATTAACACAAAAACTTCATTTGAATAATAGATAAGTTTATGGTATAAGGTCCCATGGGATTAATATTCTAAGGATAGTGCCCCTTTGGAGGACTATATTGAAATTTATAGGTTATTTCTACATTTGTTTGTTTGATTCATTACTACATATTATATTCTTCTCTACCAAACAATTTTTTAAATTCATAAGTTGTGTTTAAATAAATGTCATTAGGATGATGACTAGATTTAGGGGGAAGGATGACACATCCTAATTTCTATCTAAGATAAATAACTTGTTCAATTCATGGATTATTGTGTTTATTTAGTTGATTAGGTGATATTTGATTAAGCTTGATGACATATGTTGATTATGGGATAGTTTATCTTGCTTAATTTACATGATTAGATGTTATAAGTTAGCAGTGTTTTATATTTTGTACTTCATGATCATGTTTGACTATTATATAGTATTATTTTTATGGATATAATGATGCTTATGGATAACTACCTTCAATAACATGAGATAGACATAGGATAGATCATTCCCTCATATCATGA
>JARHVA010002343.1:2002500-2010000 GCA_037957365.1 Torreya grandis | reverse complement strand
AGGAGATGTGGTAGAGTCATTGAGTTAGATATGGTTATTAATGGGTTTTTAAAATAGCTCTATCTTACTCATCTCTAAACTAGTAGGAAAAAATTTGTTATATGTTTGATAATTTATTTGTATGGATATATAAGTAGTATGGTTCAATTAGTTGATTCAAAATAGACTATTATATATGCATTTGGATATATGAAAACATAGACTCAAGAATGTGTCTATATAATCATTCATTTGATAAACTAAATGCGACCTTCTAGTTAAATTATGGGTTCCTTGGGGTTATAGATATATACAATAAATATGCACATGTATATACATGCTTAAAAATGATTAGATATATTTGTATAATCATGTGTGTGTGCACGTGTGTGTGTCCATGTATGTTGAACTCTCAAACATATTTAAAGTGACTGCAAGTGTGTGTATATATATAGAAATATGTATACATAATTGTGATTAATTACTTGAATTAATTATATGATTATACACACACACACATATACATATAACTATTAAATTATTAAACTATATTAGGTGAAAGTATGTATATGTATATATGTGTGTGTGTAGACACAGATTATTTACATACATATACATATACATGCATACATACATACATACGTGTGTGTGTGTGTGTGTGTGTGTGTGTGTGTGTGTGTGTGTGTGTGTGTGTGTGTGTGTGTATGTATATGTATGTATGTATATATTGTGTGTCTACACACACACATATATACATATACATACTTTCACCTAATACAGTTTAAGAATTTAATATAGTTATATGTATATGTTTGTGTGTGTGTGTGTGTATAATCATATAATTAATTCATGTAATTAATCACAATTATGTATACATATATCTATATATATACACACACTTTCAGTCACTTTAAATATGTTTGAGAGTTCAACATACATGGACACACACGCATGCACACACATATATTTATATAATCATGTGTGTGTGCACGCGTGTGTGTCCATGTATGTTGAACTCTCAAACATATTTAAAGTGACTACAAGTATGTGTGTATATATATAGATATATGTATACATAATTGTAATCAATTACTTGAATTAATTATATGATTACACACACACACACACACACACATGTATGTATGTATGTGTATATGTATATGTATATGTGTGTCTATATATATATATATATATGTATGTATGTATGTATGTATTTATATAGATGCACACATATACATACACACACACACACACACACACACACACACACACACACACACACACACACACACACACACAGACACACACACATATATATGTATACATACATACATACATACATACATATATATATATATATACACACACACACACACACACACACACATACATATAGACACACACACACACACACACACACACACACACATCTATATATATATATATATATACATATATACATATATATACATACATACATATATATACATACATACATATAATTAAAGTTTATTATTATAGAAATTATATTATAAAATCAAAAGATAAATGGCATTATTTTTTAAGAGATTATAATTATTTAACTATTTGTTTTAAGTATTTATATTCATAATATATAAATGGATATATATTAATGTTAATAATTTAATGATTTTTGAAATCATTGTAATTATATAGTTGATAGAAATCAACATAAACTCTAGTCTTGTTACATTGCTAAAGTGATATTAATCATTATTGTGTTAGTCATTGCATGAAAATACTTTAGTCCATGATTAGTTGATTAGTCATGCATGGAATATAGCATAAATATTATGTGATTTATATAATTAAGATGGTTAAGGATGGTTTGTTTAAATCATAGACATGTGGATTTGATAAACGATTATAATATAGTTAATTAAGGATTTTGTAAATAAGCATTAAGAATTATTAGTTTGCTAATTAATCATTGAATTTAGTTAAGAAATATTGGGAGAGAATTTTAGGGTTTACTATGTTTTGCATGGAGATGAACTACAATTTAGTTATCTATCTATGCTTGCAAAATTAGAACAAGATTTATTAGTTGTTAATGATGGAGAAGTGGAAGAAATAGAAGATGGAAAAAATGATTAAAATAGGTAGTGGGGATGTAAATAGGAGGATACACACACATCATAAAGGATGGCTCATGGTAATATTTTAAGAGAATATAGAAGGTGAAGAGGTGAACAAGTGCGAAGAAGAAATTTCCCTAGGATTTTAGTGAAATTATTATGTTTATCAGGTCATTTTTTTTAATTTAGTTTCTGAGTGATATATTGAAATTGATTTTATTTTACTATGTTTGGTTGATAGTTTATTTTTTGAAATCATTAGGATTATTGGATTGTATGTGGATCCTTGTGGAAGGCTCAAACTCTACATAACCCCACATTCAAACCAAGGTAACCTAGGAGATGTGGTAGAGTCATTGATTTGGCTATGGTTATTAATGGGTTTTTTAAATTGCTCCATCCTACTCATATCTAAACTAGTAGGAAAAAGTCTATTCAATAATTTGAGGATTTATGAACATGGATATATAAGTATTATGGTTAGTATTAGGTTATTCAAACTAGACTATTATACATGTGTTTGGATATATGAAAACATAGAGTCAATAATGTTGTCTATATAATCATTCATTTGGTAAACCAAATGAGACCTTAGAGTTAAATTATGGGTACTCTAAGGTTACACACACACACACACACACACACACACACACACACACACACACACACACACACACACACACACACACACACACACACATTCGTGTATTTGGTAGATGTACTTATGATTGTTTATGTGTATTACATTTTATTGATGAAGTTATTGTTTGGACTAGGCATATTGTAGGTTTTATATCGTAAGCTACATTTTGAAATTGTGTATTATTTATAATGAACTATATGTATAATTGGGATTTTTCTCTACATATTCATTTGGTAGCCCATGTATGGGTAGATTAAATATATGAATATAGATTACATTCAGCCTTAGGAAAGAATGTATACTAGCAGACTTTTAAAAAATTATGGTAGAGTTTAGTTTTATTATAAACATTTATCCTACTTATAAAGGATTGTGTATTGATGTTATTTTAAATGAACTTTGAATTTGGCTATGTATATTTGAAATGCACATGAGTTTACATAAATTGGATAAGAATTGGGCATATGGGTTCCTTTGGATACTTGTATTATTTATTTGGTTTTATGTTGAAATTATCTTATACATCCAAAATTTGGATGATACAAATGATACCCAAGATGGGTAATCAACTATGTATTGTTATATGTTTTAAGGAGCCATAACTGCATTGGATTGAAGGCAATTGTCTTTCATCTATTTTCTCATTTGAACTATATTTATTAGCCAATTTAAATGATAGTTTAGATGTAAAAGGTAAAATAGTTTAAATTAATAATGTAGTGGAGTTTGATGTATTTAATTCTATGTATTTAATTGTCATGGTATATGAATTTATCATTTTATTAGAAAATGGTATGGGAACATTGTATGTAAACTAACTATATATATTGCATATACAATATACCATAATGCAATTGATAGTGGATGTAAACTTTATGGTATAATGTATAAAGATAACATGTATAATGTAATTTTATGTATACATTTATATAGAAACATCTATTATAGATACAACTTTGATATAATGATTATATACTATAACAATGAAAAATTGATGCTTGTTCATATTGGTTGTACAAAATCATTAGATATGTTATATATAACTCATTCAATACATTTATGAGGTTAAATACATAATATAATTATATATTATGGAATGGTTGTTGTTAAATGTCAAATATAAAAAAATTAATAAGCAAGGTTATAATATTATTTTGTGGAAAAATAATATTATAATTTGCTAAATGGATAAAGTAACTAGTAGTCTAGATATTCATTCTTGGATGGTGTGTTATTAAGAACTACTTTTGATTTTTATTTTTTATATATAATAAACTAGATACTTAGAATTTATTCACTTTATTTTATGGACTAAATGAATGTTTGTGATATTTATATATTTATCATAATTTTGATTAGCTAAAGTGAAATATGCTGAATGAATCTATTGGTTTTTGTATTATTATTTATTTTATTGAATCTTGCTTTCATGACCCTAACTAAGAAGTGCACAAATTTCATTGGCTTAATTAGTGCCATCAATTCAAGATAATGAGTAATATAATAAAGTGGTATGTATGAATTTGGTTCATCCTAGAGATCATTTATTATTTAAAAGTTTTTCCAAAGTAATGTTTGATAAACATTATCATTTAATATGTTGATATCATTTTCATATTTGTGTGATATCCTATTAGAATATATTTAATTATGCTACACATTATGTATTATATATCTTAAACACATGGGTTGTAGTTTGTTACTCTAGATTCTTGCACCATCATTATCTACTCATTTTTTTATGGAGGGCCATCCCTTTGTTTGGGATATAGTGTAGGGAATCTATGGTTTGTGATTGCTGTCAGAAAAAGATCAGATGATGCTCTCCCTCACAGATGGAGTACTATACTTGAGATTGTATATTGATACTTGAGTTGTGGAGACTCTACTAATAGGATATTTTTATGATATTTTATTATTTGAAACATTTTATGTATTTCTGAAATTGTAATTGATATGCACTGTACTTCCTATAGTAGATGTTGTAATCTTGTATCAATTATGGTTGAACTTGTACCATATCATTTATGTTGAAATGCAATAATTATGGTTATTTTATATTTTTCATGATTTATATATCTAGTCATGGTGATCTTTTTCTAAGTGGATTAGCTATAACCTTGGTGGTTAACTAAATTAATAAAGTTAGTTAAAGATCACTAGTTACTATTTCTCATGCTGAAATCTATATGTTGAATATGTGTATATGTTTTTTTAAAAATGTAATATTAAATTAAAGCCCATTGGGGTTGTTACATTAGAATTGGAATATGATAAATTTTCTAGATAGACTGATTTGAGAAAAGAGGCAAGTTTAGAAAAAGAAGACCAAATTGTGAACTAATTTAGTGAGATTTTGAAAGTGTCATAAGTGCATCTAGAATGTGTCTAAGGATAAAGTGTAAAATATAAAAAAATTAATTGAATAATCTTGGTAATCTCAACATAATAGTTATTAGGAACTAAACTAGTATGTAAATTGGGATGACCCCTTAGATGGGATTAGATAGCTAAGTAAGGTAAACTTCAAATGAAAATTGGGAGTGCTAGACTCTGGCTAGACACTAAGTGTATTATATGAAATTTTATTATATGGACATGGTCCATTTAATGGTAATGGTTAAGGGACTTATTTTTTAATGTAAACTGAGGTGAGATACCAAGGAAACATTAAAGTGTTAAGACCAACAAGTCATGAACAAAAGCAAGATCATATACAAAATAAAAATTAGGGTCCTTGATTCTATAAATAATAAGGGTGTGTTGTGAAAGAAACAAAAAATGGAGAATCTAATGGAAAATAATCCTTTATATTTTTAACAATATAAATATGTCTATGTACCCTATATCTCTAGCTGAGACTACATATGAAAATTGAATGGATTTGAGAGAGGACAATACATGAGTGGATAAAGGACCAAATTATGCATTCTAATTGACCGAGTTTGTGTAAATTAGTTGTTTAATACTTATTAAAACCTATAAGGACTAAAAACTATAGATATAATCATAACACTAGTGAATCTTACTTTGATAATGCTTATTTGGACATTACTCCACTACCATCTAGGCTTATATATCCCAAATAGATTTGTGTCTAATCCCACTCTAGGCTTTGTTATACTATTGACCAAACATCCATATCCCCAATAGAGGTTACCTAAATCACTTAAGATTGAGTTTTTCTAATACTTATTTTTATTTTATTTTATTTTTCTTTTCTTTCTTTACTTTTCCTATCTCAATTTTGGGCTGTGCACCATTGTTGAATGTAAAAGGTAGAACTATAGTTTTTACACCTTATATTTTTACCACAATAGGTTCATCCAAGAAAAAATAGAAAAAAATAATATGTGATTTTGTGCTTAGTTTCAAGAGAATATCTTTATTGACCAAATATTTTACCCAAACTTATCCAAAAATAAACCAACTTAGAATGTACATGATAGCCTAAGCCTTCAAAACTAAGTCAGAAATATAATATAATACTACCAAATAATTAGAGTACTTATGCACTAAAATGTTATTTTTTCATTTACTTTTAGGCCCTTTCATTATTTATTCTTTCACTAACAAATGAAAATATATATGAAAAAATAAATATGCCAACCAAACTAATAAAAAAATAAACAAAGAAGTTGCAACATTGAGTAAAAGAAAATAAAAGAAGAAAAACAACTAAAACTAAAAACAATAAGGAAAGTAAAAAAATAAAACAAAATAGGAAAGATAAAAGAAGTTATTTATATGACCTTACTAGGATAATTCAAGCTTGGAAGTAGTGATTGATTAACTTCCCATTTATAGGTAATGGGACATCCTCACTAGTTTTACACCTTAGGTGGAATTCATTCTAAAAATTTATAAAAAAATACCATATTTAATATTTTTTCATGAAAACTAATCAAAATATAAGGATTAAATTCAATAATGTACTTATATTTAATATATAAAAATTACTTGGGATAGGGTTTGATAAATACCTCTACCCATACATTAAATTTTAGTGAGGGATAGGGGTGGGTTGTGTACCCAACATGGTGATGAAATGTTCCTTGAGGAAGGTAATTACAAGTTTGGTTTTTATAGTTCTTAAACACTTGAGCTCTCATCCTAGAGTCATAGTAGTCAATCCTATACATTATACATCCAAATATAGAGGATATTACAACACTGATGCATTAATTCACATTCTCACCTTTAAGTGAGAAAAAAATTATTTTTATATTGTTAATGACCTTATAGTTTGTTCTTAAGTAGAAGATGTTATTTAGTTATTCAAAATAATAATGTTTTCATCATAGAAGCTCATAACTACCTAGTTTTCACTCTTATATGCCAACGTATTATTAAGTAATAAATCTATTTTATGTGCACAAATGATATCCTCTCCATCTAGTTGATCCAAATCTCAAGCTTTGACTTTTCTTGCATGGACACCATATTAATGGAGAGGTTTTCATGAACTTCTATATCCTTCTCAAGTATATAGATCATAAGTTATGAATCCTTATGCAAGACTGCATTTGTCTTTTTATATACTCTATAATCATGTGAGTCATTCTCAATTATCTATCAATTTGAACTATATTAGGTAATCCATGCCATGGAATTCACATATGGGAGAAATCAATTTCCATGTATCCATTGAATGTCCTTAGACCAATATCTAATAATAATCATATTATATACATCTAGTATATTAACCACCTTAATATTAATAAATTATTACACTCATGGATCAAAATACAAATAAATTTAGATATGATTATGTTCATC
>JARHVA010002343.1:1910000-1997500 GCA_037957365.1 Torreya grandis | reverse complement strand
TGTCAATATACTATGTAGGATTTAAGATATTAAAATAATTATTAAGGACTTTGGAGAAAGTTTGATAATTTTTGGGTTTCTTGCTTGAGTCAAACTAGGGTTAACCTAGTTGATCAATGAAATTTGAGGCTAATATATTTTCTACATGAATGGAATTTTTGGGAACTTAAATATTTATGCTATAAATTTCATGCATTACATGAAGACAAAAAGGTTGATAGAAAAAGGATAAGAAAGGAGAAGGAGAAGGACATAAACATCATAGAGAAAGAGAGAATAAAGAAGAGAAGAGAAACAAATATTATTTTGATTCAAATAATATCAGTTCTAGAATATATTGAAAGGTTGGTTATGTTATTTAATTATTATTGAAAATAGGAAAATTATGAGTATATATTTGTCTCTTAGGATTTATAAAAATGATTTGCATTCTTTTATGGATATAGGCTTAGCCCTATGGATGGCTTGACCATCCAAAGAACTAAGCCAATATCGTATAAATCCCTATGAATGCAAACTATAATTGTATATGTGTAAAACCATAGGGTTAAAATCATTTTTCTTGATATAATGGAAATATGCCCAAGTTAAATATCAATAGGCTTTAGCCAATGGTTTTAAACTATGATTGATTTTTTCTTTGAAAAAAGGAAAATTATGAGTATATATTTTTCTCTCAGGGTTTATAAAAATGATTTTCATTTTATTATGGATATAGGTTTAGCCTTTTGGATAACTTGACCATCCACAAAACTAAGCCAATGTCTTAGAAATCCCTATGAAAGTGAACTATAATTGTATGTGTCTAAAACCATAGGGTTAAAAAGATTTTTCTTGCTATGATGGCAATATGCCCAAGTTAAATATCAATAGGTTTTAACTGATGGTTTTAATAAATACTATGATTGAATTTTTGTTTTGAAACCATAGACACACACACACACACACTTAGATAGGCTATATATCTATATATATATATATATATATATAATCAGATAGGTAAATATTGATATGTTGAGTATATATAATACACAAGATTGTGTATATATACTTTGAATTTACTAGGTTGGGTAAAAATGTAAAGTTTGAGTAAGTTAAGGAATAAATGAATTGATATAGAAATTTTGTGTATTACTTATTTTTTAAATTCATTTAGAATTTGATATACATATAAAAAGGACTATGTATATTCATCAATAAAAAATATGAGTATATATATGTATGAACTAATGTCATTTGTGTTAAAAATTATGAACATATACATATAAGAATTGTGTACTCTTATTTTACAAAATCATGAAATTATATATATGGATTGTGTAATTTTGTCATTCAAACAATGAGAACATAGATGTATGAACTATGTGTATATTTTTCATTTCAAACAATTAACATATGTGTATCATGATTGTATGTAATTATCATTAAAACCAAGAATGTGTGTGTGTCTCTGTGTGTGTGTGTGATTTCAATTGGTGGTAAAAACATGATCTTAAATAAAAAGATAGTGTGGATTTGTATATAAAACCTAGTGTGAAAAGCTAAGTATACATAAATTATCTATACTTGGGTTGAGGGATAGGTTAGAACTATCCTAAAATGATACAGTAAATGGTTAGAGTCTTATACCCTTTATTTTTTCATAATATATAAGTGTGTTATGAGAGGAAATTGTTATTAAATTTAAGGTATTTGATAGCATATACTAGTAGTGGTTATTAGCTTCAATTTTTCAACTACATTACTAGGATCTCACTTTCATATTATTCTGATCATGTGACTTGTGTTTTGTTATTTGGTTTTAAAATTATATGGAAAATAGTAATGTATTTATGTATGTTTGTGTGTGTGTGTGTGTGTGTGTGTCTGTGTGTGTGTGTGTGTGTGTGTGTGTGTGTGTGTGTGTGTGTGTGTGTGTGTGTGTGTGTGTGTGTGTGTGTGTGTGTGTGTGTGTGTGTGTGTGTGTGTGTGTGTGTGTGTGTGTGATTTTAATATATTTAGTAAGTCGATAGGGTAGAACTTGGAATAATACATAAGCTAATATGTTTGGACTGAGCATAGAATATACAAGTTTAAATGTTTATAAAGACTATGAAATACTTATTTGTTAATCATGAATTAGAAATAGAGTCAACTTGAGTTAGATGATACTTGATAAAATCAGTATGGTATATAAACCTAATGACCTGAAATAGGGGAAATAGGGGTTGAGAATGTTGAGACCTTATGTTAGATCTTCATTGTTATTTCATGAATAGTTAAATTATAATGGTTTATTTGAATTATATGAAGTTCTAATTTGAAAAATAGAAAAATGATTATTAGTCTATGTAGTACATCATATTCATGAATTTGATTAGGAACATATATATGAAATATATCTATATGATGACCTAGGTACTCATATATAGACACCCACACACACCCACACACACACACACACACACACACACACAAATATATAATATTTTTACATTGGGATGTGTGCCTATAATAAAATATATTATTGACTTTTAAATAAATTTATACAATCCTAAGGGATAGGACACTGCAATTATATGCATACAACCTCCCAAAAGTACAAGTTGTATAAATGAAAGATTATGTTTCATATGGGATATGAATTTGTTTATGATATATTTGATATCTAAAATTATTATGAGTAGTTATTTGTAATTGAGTAATGTGTATATAAAAATAATAGACTGTGATATTTTTTTTTGTCACATAATATTTGGATCTACTTGTGGATATTAATAACATGCAGTCTAAGTATATATTATACCCAATAGGTATAGAATGTACTTATTTAAGATTATTATTTATGTGATAAATAATATAACTAGATTCACCACATACATTTGATAGACTAGATGCATGTACTTTGATTATTTATGTATTTATCATTTTGTATGCCTACTAATAAGAAGTAATTCATAGGAATCTATTAGTTATATATTATATTAACCAAATCTCACATTGTTGGTAATAATTAAGTAGTGAGACAAAATTCACTAGATTACTTAGAATCACTAATGCTAAATGAAGGTAATCCAATAAAGTGGTGTGTATAAATTTGACTGATCTTATAGATCAATAGGTATTGAAAAATTTGGCCAAAGTAATGTTTAGTTAAAAATTTATCATTTCATATGTATGATTTACATGTTTTTGTGATATCTTTCAAATGTATTTATTTATGGTACACATCATGTATTATAATTTTATAACACATAGGTACTATTTTATCTCTCTGGATTCCTACATCATTATTATCTACCCATATATGAAGGGATGGCTATTTCCCTAATGGGAGATTGTGTGAAGGATCAATGGTTTATGGTTGGTGTGTAAAAGCACTCAACTGATGCTCTCCCTCCCCATAATAAAACTTATTTAGAGACTATACATAGGATTGCATAGATACTAGAGTCTATGAAACTCATGTTCCATGGAGTATTAATTATATCTTGTATTATATTTATTATTGAAACATTATTCCTAGTTGAAATTTAATTATTTACTCATTAGACATTAACATCAGTGGATGTATTATTATACTAGCCATGTCTGGATTTTATGTAATTACTTTTTGGAATGAATGTAGTTAAGTTTTGCTTATTTGTTTTATATGATGATAATGGTCAGTAACAGGTAGATGTTACATATTTATTTTATGGTTAACCTATGTAGTGTGTTATATTAGGGTTACTAATTTGATTCTCATGATAAAATATAATGAAAGGATACATGGAATTAAAAAAACTATCTTATTGTAGTAAATCCTAATGGGGATTTTATATGTGGTATTACAAATATGGGTCAAACTCTAGGACTTAATGAGTCCACTAACATTTTAATATCTTTCTATTTACTAGAAATAATAATGGTGTGAGCTAGAGTATCTATTATGGATCCTTCAAATTTTAATAACAAAAAACCTCTATTTGATCCTAACCAATTTATCATTGAGCAAGTAGCAAAGTTAGAACATATTATTATAGCCATGAATGAGACTAAAGATTAAATTTAGTCTTGGAATATGATATTCATGGACATGAATATTAAGCCCATCAGTATTTGCCTAAAGAGAACCCTACTAAGCCAAAAATCCCTCAAGATCAAATGCATGAGTAAAGTAACCTAGGATGCAAGATTAAGTGTAGCTATAAATTTTGCTAGAGATATGAAAAAGGTGAATCCACATAGGTTCAATAGAACTATTATGGGAGATAGAGTAAAAGCATGGCTAAATGATATGGAGAATAATTTCAGGCTTTGAAACTACTCCAAGATAACTAAAGCATTTTGGGGAGCTTACTATGTTGGTTGGAAAAGAAACTATATAATGGGATAATAAGAAGTTGGAAATGAATATTAAATTAACCACCACTACATGAGATAAATTTGTGACATTCGTTAGATCATGGTGGCTTCCTTAGTTATACATTGACCAAAAGCTTACATATTTTTAGAATCTTAAGCAAGGAGACCTATCAATGAATGAGTATTGGGAATAATTCATAAAGATTTTAAAATATGTACCTCAATATCAAGCTGATGAGAGGTTAATAATTAGAAAGTTCATTATAGCATTAACAACCTATATTTTTTGAGAGATAGATGTTTATAGACCATCTACCATGGACTAGGTCTTTGAGAAGGTAGTCAGGTAGGAATAAAAGTTGAAATCTCTTGCTCAAGATAGAGATAGGTTTAATAAAAAGTTTAAAAATTCTAAGACAACTTTCAAAAAGAATTGGAATTAGAGGATTGGAGAATCCAAGAGTCAATTCAAGATTAAAAATACCATATTCAATAGTGGTGTAGGTAACAAAATACTAGGAATGGTTTCAATGGTGGTTTTAAGGGAAACCAACAGTTTGATACGAAGGGACCACTTGGAGGTTACTTCATTTTTAGAGGTGACCATTTTTCTCATGAGTGTACCTAGGATATGTCAAGGAACAAAAGTTTTATTCCTCAATAAGGAATGTCTTAACAACATATTCATGCGGTAGTTGATAATCAACAAGCCAAATTCCAAGATTCACCCATAGAACTATCATGTATTTTATTTAAACATCAAGTTTCCATTTTTTAGATACAAGGGCTAAAAAGTATTTATAACTCCTATAATTATAAATAAGTTATCTATAAATGCTATAATAATGGAAAATTCATTATCAATACAATATTAGAATAAGTCAAAAGTTAAAGTTAACAAGTGTTTAGTTGATGCTAAGATTAGGTTGCCTGAATTCATAATAGTAGTGGATATTTATGAATCCCTAATAGGGTCATATGATGTGATCCTAGGACTCAATTGGCTTGTGAATCATAAATCAAAGTTTGATTACTATCTGAAGAATGTTGTGTGTCTAGATGATTTTAGAAATTAGACACAAATTTAGGGCACGAAAAGGGAGTTGAGGCTTAGGAAAATTTTTTTAATGCAACTCAAGAAGGATAAAGGAAAAGGATGCCAGTAATTTATCATTAAGATAAATAAAATGGAGGAATATTAGGAACTATCCCTTGAATATTATCCATTCCTTAAGAATTTTCATGATGTGTTTCTAAAGGAATTGCCAGGATTTCTTCCTAAATGTGAGTTTGATTTCTCTATAAATATCATACCTAGATCAAAACCATCTTCTAAATCATCATATAGGATGAAAATAATTAAATTAGTTGAATTGAAATCTCAACTCCAAAAATTCTTGTCAAAAGGGTTGATCATGCTAAGTGTGTCACCATAGGGTGCACCAATTATCCTCATCAAGAATAAGGATGGAACTCTTTGCCTTTGCATTTATTATAGAATTTTGAATAAATAAAATATAAAAAATAGATATCCACTACGTTGCACATATGATATTTTATATCAAATATGATGGGTAATAGTTTTTTCTAAGATTGAGCTTAGGGTAGGATATCATCAACTAAGGATAAAAGATGAGGATATTCCTAAAACAACATTTAGAACTTGATTTGGGCACTATGAGTTCATAGTGTTACCATTTGGATTGATAAATGCTCTTGCAACATTTATCAATCTCATGAACAATGTGTTCAGAGATTATCTAAATCATTTTGATTTGGTATTTCTTGATGACATTATTATATATTCTAAGAATGAAAAAGAGCATCTTAAACATCTAGAATTAGTTTTGTAATGTTTGTGAAAGTATAAGTTGTATGGTAAATTGTTTTAAGTGTGCACTTTTATAAAGTAAAGTACAATATCTTAGACATATTATCTCTATAAATGGTATTTTAGTAGATCCAACAAAGATAAGGGCCGTTATGGAGTGACCAAAACTAAATAATTTCAATGAGGTAAGAATTTACATGGGATTAGAGGGTTATTAGAAGAAATTCATTCTAAATTTTTCTAAAACAACTAATCCGATTACCTCTCTGTAGTGGAAGAATCAAAACTTTATCTAGTTAGATAAGTGTGAAGTAGCTTTTCAAAAATTTAAAATTAGGTTTACTTAGACACTAGTCATAAGAGCTACTGACCCTAATGGTCATTTTTTAGTTATCATAGATGCATCTAGGGATGGACTTGAGGAGTCCTTTTATAGGATGATGCAGTGGTAGCCTATGTATAAATGAAGATGAAACCTTATGAGGTGAAATATGCCACTTATGACCTAGAACTTACAATAATAATGCATGATTTTCAATTTTGGAGGCATTATTTTTTAGTAAACCCCTTTGAGCTCATGACTTAAAACTTGGGATGAAAGTACATCTTCACCCAACCAAATATAAATGCTCATCAAAGGCATTATTTATAATCGTTATGTGATTATGATTTTGACATCAACTATATCAAAGGTAAGGAAAATAGACTAGTTGATGCCTTATGTTATGGGAGGTACATAGTAGCCATAGATGTAATCAACAATGATTTTAGAGATCAAGTGATCCAATTATCATTAGGAGATAAATTCTATGAACAAGTCAGGAAAGTGTTATCTAAGAATGTTCAGAATACTAGGTATAAAGGATAAAAATAGATAATGATGGTATTTTATGATATAATAGAAGGAT
This sequence comes from Torreya grandis, assembly GCA_037957365.1. Classification (NCBI taxonomy): domain Eukaryota; kingdom Viridiplantae; phylum Streptophyta; class Pinopsida; order Cupressales; family Taxaceae; genus Torreya; species Torreya grandis. The sequence goes on along the minus strand of JARHVA010002343.1, from coordinate 1,990,435 downwards.
GTATATACCAAATAGGGAGAATCTAGGGAACATATTTCTAACAAATATCCAAAATTCCCATTATTTAGGACATCTAAGATTAACCAATCTCATGGTAGAGCTTAGATAGATAGGGAGAATCTAGGGAACATGGTTCTAACATATATTCAAAATTCCAATTATTCAAGACATCTAGGATTAATGAATCTCATGGTAGAGATTAGACCCATCTATTTCTAGAAAGTAATCAAGAAAGATGTAGAAAAATATGTCACATTCTATGGAATGTTAGCTTATGAAAGTTAAACATGTGCATTTGGTTAGATTGTTATATCTACATGACATATCAAAATAGAAGTGGTAGGTTATTAGTATGGAATTTAACCAAGGTTTACCTAAGCATGAAATTATCTTGGTTGTAGTTGATAAACTAACCAAAGGTAGCTCATTTTACACCATGCAATTTGATAAATAATACATCTAATCTTGTAAAGAGATTTGTAAAGGAAGTGTATTATTTGCATGGATTTCTAGAGAAGATTATTTTAGATTATGATCCAAATATGACTTATAGGTTTTGGTTAACTATGAATTCAACTTTGGGTATGCAACTAAACTTCAATGTTGCATATCACCCATAGACTGATGGTTAGACTAAACAAGTTAATTAGATGTTATATGATATCCTTCATGTGTATTGTATGGATCAAAAATACAAGTGGGAAGAATATATTTCATTGATTGATTTTTATTACAATAATTCATACTAATTAGCTTTAGATAGGGAACTATTTAAAGTGTTTTATGAATAAAGGTACAGGATACCAATCAGTTGGGACAAGTTAGAGGATAGGGTAGTCTTTGGACCTGAGATGCTTTCAAAAATGGAATATCAAGTTAGATAAATTATGTAGAGATTGGCCAAGGATAATGATAAATATAAGAGTTATGCTAATATAAAGAGAACAACTAGGCATGTTTTAGTAGGTGATAAAGTGTTCTTGTTGGTTAAACCTACAAAAGATCTTGATTAAATTTGTGAAGTCAACAAAACATTCACTAAGATATGTAGGAGCCTTTGAGGTTTTGTAAGTCTTTAATCCTATATCATATAGGCTTGTATTTAAACCAATCATATCTCTATTAAATATTATCTTCCATGTATCTTATATTAAAAAGTATATATTTGATCCTTCACATGTGTTGGATTGGAATGTTTTTCAAGTTCTAGATCCCAAGGTGGTCATGGTGGAACCAATCAGAGTAATTGACACTCACAAACTTCATTTGTACAATAGAGAAGTGTCATAATGTAAGGTCTTATGGGACAAATACTTTGAGGATAATGATACTTGAGAGGACTATGATGAGTTTTATAGGCTATTTACATATTTGTTTTCTTGATTTGATTATTCATACTATGTTATTTTTCTACCAAATAATGTTTTTAATTCAAAACTAGTGTTTGAATAAGTGTGATCAAGATTATGACCAACTTTAGGGGGGAAGGATGTAGCATCTGGATTTCTCACTAAACTAATTTACATGATTATTTATGGATTATTATTGTTGGTAAAATGATTTAATTACTACTTAATTAAGTTGAAAGTGATATGTTATTATGAGAAAGTTGTATGTTATTTTGATTACATGATCTATTTGCTATGAGTTGGATATATTATATATAATTTACATTATGAACATGTTGATTAGATGTTATAGTAGTATTTTATGATATATATCATGATGTTATGGGATAACTACCTTCTTACTATGAATTAGATGTAAGAGATATGTATCCCTCAGAGCATGACAAAGTGAAAGCATCATCAAAGAGGGTGGCTTAGATAGAGGTATTGGGGGATGACATATGAACAACTAGAACCCATGCACACACCACATTAGATATCACTCATAATATGCATTATTTGAGTTGTTAAATTTAGTATGTCTTTGATGTTATCTACACTTAGATAATTACTTATGTGTGTTAGCTATGATTTAGTTTAGTTTAATGTTTATATGGGATTAATATTATGTGATTGCATTGTGGTTGTTATACATATATTTAGTGTATAATTTTGTTATATTCTTATGTCATGTTATTTTATTCATTATCTTTAATGTATTATGAGAAATAAATCTACATGAATAATATCTATTTACTATTGTCTGTAGACTAATCAAAATGTCTTTTTAATGTTTTGGAACATTAACTAGTTATCATTCTGATGTTAAATAAATATCATTATATGAATTAACAACTTAATATATAAAGATAACTTAAAACATTGGATAGTTTATATGAAGATATAATAGCAATAATTACATTGTTATAATACTATTATATTTTGATATAATAGTTGTTTGATTTACCATTTCAATTAAAAGACTATCATTGACTTACATTAGTCATATTATTATCAAGTCATGATGTTGGTTATTTATATAAAGTTATTAACAAAATTTTATTACAATCCTAAACTATCCTATGAACTAAATATAGTCAAATATCCAATGCCTAGAGTTTGGTGATGTTTGAAGTGTTAGTTATCATTGGTAATTATGTAAATAGTGGACTTTGGTGAAGTTGATATTTAGGCATGTTACATCAATAGACTATGTAGGTTTTAAGAGATTAAAATAATGGTTAATTTTGGGGAAAGTTCAAGAATTTTTAGGTTTCTTGCTTGAGTCAAACTAGGCTTATAACCTAGTTAAGTAGATAGATTTATGTCTAATAGCTTTTTTGCATGAATGGAATTTTTTGAAACTATGAGATTTATGCTAGTATTTCATGTAGTGCATGAATAAAAAAGGTCAATGAAAAGAGGATAATAAGGGATAAGGGAAAGGACATGGATGGCATAGAGGAGAGAAGAAAGAAGAGCAGAGAGAAAAGGGAGAATATTATTTTGGTTTAAGCAATATAAATTTTGGAAGTTATTGAAAGGTTGGTGATGTTATTTAATTATTGTTTGAAATAGGAAAATTATGAGTATATATTTTTCTCTTAGGGTTTATAAAAATGATTTGCATTTTATTATGGATATAGGCTTATCCCTATCGATGGATTGACCATTCATAGGACTAAGTTGATATCATCTAAATACCTATGAATGCAAACTAGAATTGTATGTGTGTAAAACTATATGGTTAGAATTATTTTTATTGATGTGATGGAAATATGCCCAAGTTAAAGATAAATAGGATCTAACCAATGGTTTTAATAAAAACTATGATTAAGTTTTTTGTTTTGAAACACTGAATATGTGTGTGTGTGTGTGTGTGTGTGTGTGTGTGTGTGTGTGTGTGTGTGTGTGTGTGTGTGTGTAACCTATCGAAGTATATATATATCCTATTTGAGTGTGTGTATGTGTACACACACACACACACACATACTCAGATAAGTGTATATTGATATGTTGAGCATATATATAATACACATGATTATTTATATATACTTTGAATATATTTGTTAGGGTAAAAATATGAAGTGTGAGTAATTTTAGGAATAAATGAATTGATATATAAATTATGTGTATTTATTGTTTTTTAAATTCATTTAGCATTTGATATACATATAAAAAGGATTGTGCATATTTGTCAATCAAAACCTTCATTATATATGTATTAACTAATGTAATTTGTCTTTAAAAATATGAAAATATACATATAAGATATGTGCACTTTTGTTTTACAAACACATGAAATTGTGTGTGCATATATATATATATATATATATATATATATATATATATATATATATATATATATATATATATATATATATATTGTGTTCTTTTCTCATTCAAACAGTGAGAAAATACATGTATGAACTATGTGTATATTTATCATTTCAAATTGTGAACTTATGTATATCAAGACTATATGTAATTATCATCCAAACCAAGAATATATAGGTCAGAGTTCAATTTTTTCCAAAACCATGATCCTAAATAATAATATAGTGTGTATTTTTATATAAAACCTAGTGTGATAAGATAAGTCTAAATAAATTATCTATGTCTAGGTTAAGGGATAGGTTATAACTATCCTAGTATGATATAGTGAATAGTTATAGTCCAATAACCTTTCTATTTTCATAATATATAATTTTATGTTATGAGAGGTGATTATTATTAACTTTTAGGTATTGAATAACATATACTAGTAGTGGTTATTATCATCAATTTGGTAACTATATTGTTGGGATCTTATATTCATATTATTTTGATCACGTAACTTGTGTTTTGTTATAGGGTTCAAAAACTATATGGAAACTAGTAATGTATGTATACTATATGATTTTTTAATATATTTCGTAAGTCAATAAGGAAAAACTTAAAATAATACATAATTTAATGTGTTTGGACTGAGCATAGACTATATAATTGTAAATGCTTCAAAATAATATGCAATGCTTATTCAGCTCATCATGAACTGTAGTTAGAGTCAACTTGAGTTAGATGATAATTGATAAACTCAAAATGGTATATAAACCTAATGACCCAAAACAGGGGAAAACATGGTTTGATAATGTTGAGACCCTATGTTAAATCGTAATTATTATTTCATAAATAGTTAAATTATAATAGTTTTTTTTTAAATATGAAGTTATTATTTGGAAAATAGAAATTGGATCTTATATGATAGAAACGTATTTGTTTATGTAAGTAAATATAGTTATATAGTACATAATATGCATGTATTTGATGAGGAACATGTATATATGAAATATATCTATGTGAGGACTTATGTTCTCATACATAAATGGCACATATTTATACATTGGAATGTGTGAGTATAATTATAGTTGTTATTGACTATTAAATTAAGTCATAGAATCCTAATGGATATGACACTGTAATTATATGCATACAACCACCCAAAAGTATAACAAGTTTTATAGATAAAAGATTATGCTTCATATAGGATATGACATTTTTTAAGAGATATTTGATCTTTGAAATTATTATGACTGGATATTTTTAATTGAGTAATGTGTACATAAAAATAATAGACTATTATATCATTAATTGTCATAGAATATCTGAATGTACTTGTGGAAATTAGTAACATGCAGTATAGGTATATATTATACCTAGTTGGTATAGACTTTATTGTTTATGTTTATTATTTATGTGATAAATAATATAATTAGATTCATTGTATAGATTTGATGGACTAAATGTATGTAATTTGATTATTTATATATTTAGCACATTTTATGCTTGTTGATAAGAAGTAATCTCTATGAATCTATTTGTTATATATTACATCAACTAAATGTCATATTATTGGTACTAACTAAGTAATGAGATTTAATTCACTAGATTACTTAACATCACCAAGGTTAGATGAAGGTAATCCAATCGAGTTGTGTGTATGAATTTGACTGATCCTAGAGATCAATAGCTCTTGAAAACTTTGGCCAAAGTAATGTTTAATTAAACATTACCATTTCATATATACGATTTATATGTTTGTGAGATATCATGTTAGAACATATTTCTTTGTTGGTACACAACATGTATTACAAAATTTACAACACAAGAGTACTAGTTTGTCTCTTTGTATTCTCTTACAATGACTATTTACCCATCCATGAAGTGAGGTCAATTTACCTAATGGGAGATTGTGTGGGGGATTGATGGTTTATGGTTGGTGTGGAAAAGTGATTATATGATTCTCTCCCTCCCCAAAATAGTACTTATTTGGAGATTACCTTTGATATTACCATAGATACTAGAGTTTTTGAGACTCATGCTCTATGGAGTATTGTATCTTGTACTTTATCTATTATTGATACATTATTCCTAATGGAAATGTAATTATTTAATTAGTATACATTGACAATAGTGGTTGTATTGTTATACTAGTTGTGGTTGGATTTTATGTATTTACTTTTTGGAATAAATGTAGTTAAGTTTTGCATTTTTTTATATGATGATAGTGATCAGTAATAGGTAAATTTAGATGCTTATTTTATGATTTAAAAACTTAGTGTGTTATACTAGGGTCACTAATTAAATTCTCATGGTGAAATAGAATGAAAGGATACATGGAATTTAACAAAATCTACCCTTTCTCCCCTCTTTTTTGGTTTCTTGACTCTGAGCCATTGAGTATTCCCAGTGCTATGGGTTTGTCCAATCCTACCCCCTCCCCTCACCACTATTCTTGACCCCTTTCTCCCCATCCTACCCACCCCCACTCTTGGCACCCCTTCCCTTCCCACTACCCTTTATTTTCCTATCCATCCCTCCTCTTCCTCCCCTTCAACCTTGTCTCCCCACTCTTTGCATGTTTCCCCTTCCTTATCCCTTCATCCCCACTCTATTAAACTGATCCCCCCTCCCCCTAACTCTAACCCTCCTCCTCTCCTATTTTCCCCTTTTATAACCTCTCCCCCTACTTTTCTCCCTTGAGAAACATATCCCTTTCCCTTGGTTCTCCCCCTTTTCCTCCACTTCTTCTCCCCCTTCTCTCAGATTCTACCCAAGCCCTTGCCTAGAATATCCCCCTCTTTGCTAACCTAGGTTAATCCCTAACCCTTCCCCTGTGAGGGTCTCACACTCCCCTCCCTCTCACTTTTTTCATTGATCAGAAAGGAGGTGAGGTAATTCTCTAAACCCCTTTCTCCCTCTTGGGACCCCCCTAAGATGATGGGCTTGCTACTTGCCCTAAATCTAAAAGAGGTAGAAAGAAAGCCAATATTGGTCATACCCCTAAAGTAGTTGGCATATTCCTTAGAATTTTAAATAGGAACCTGTAAACTACAAAAGAGATTGCTAATGGTTCTTAGAAAAATTTTAAGTTTTAATGGGTTAAGAAATGAAAGTGCTCTCATAGAATGTTAGGGGCTTAAACAACCCCAAGAAACAAAGGACTCTCTAAACTACTATAAAAAGGGTCAGTCCTTATATTATACTCATTCAAGAAACCAAAATGTCTAACTCTGCTCTATAAATTAGTGTGGCATAGATCTAGAAAAATGCCCGTGTCTTTGCCTCAAAATCTATAGGTATTTTAGGAAGCTTGGATATCTTTTGGAACCTAGATTATTTTGAAGGAGAATTGCTATGGAAATCCTCTAAACAAATATCAATCTTATTCACTAACATTAAAAGTAAGGAAAAATGGATTCTAACCATGTTTATGCTCCCAACTCTAAAACTACTAGAAATATTCTTTTTTAAGCATTAGTGGATTTTTACAAGATCTATACTAACTAGAACTAGATTGTGGCAGGTGATTTCAACACTCCCCTCACCCTTGGTGATAAAAAAGGTGGTCTCACTAGTGTTTAGTTTAAGATACCTTGACTTAAAACCCCTTAAGTTTGTTTAGGTGAATCAAATTTGCTTCGTTGGTGAATCAAAATGTGCAGAGCATGTAAAAAATCACCTTATGTTTTCTATTGGTGTCATAACACTAAAAAGGCCATGATGGTATTTCACTCACAAGTGTCATTATGCTACCAGATGTCATTATGCTCTCAAGCATCATTATACCACTAGACATCATTATGTTATCCAATGTCATTATGTTAGTGGGCACTAGTATGTTACCAAGTGGAAACATGTTGGTAGTATGCTACCATATGGTAGCATGGTTCCAGATGGGATCATGGTGCCATTCAGAAGCATGGTACTACATGGTAGCATGGTGCCATGTGACACCATGTTATTATGTGGCACCATGTTATCATGTAGTACCATATTGTTATATGGCACCATGTTATCATGTGACACCATGATGTCATATGACACCATGTTATCATGTGGTACCATGATATTGTATAATGTCCTATTATCATGATATAACATAATTCCATGTGACCCTTCACTACTATGTGACACCATACTATCGCATGCTATTATGTTGTTATGTGGTGTAATGCTACTATGTGATATCATTATATCATGCACCAATAGTGTTACTACCTAATGGTCCAGTGGCATGGTGATACATGACCTATTATTATTTTCAATCCCAAGTGATGCTAACCTATTGCTTTAGTTCTTTACCTTGATTATAAATAATGGTATAATAACCTCATTTTACACTTTGGTTAAATTTTTTCTCATGCTACCTCAACCTTCCTACTTCCAACTCAACCTACCTACTTTCACTAACCTATTTATAATGGATTCCACTTTCATGGAAACTCACAATCAACCAGGGGTGACTCAAAACTATGTTTTTAAAAATCCTTTGTTTTAAACTCCTTCACATGTTAGATGAGCCCAGATCCCTTGTTGAGTGTATCAATCAATTCCAACTTATAGGCTTGGTGTAGATGCCACAATATGATATGGCTATCAACAACCAATTATTGTGATCTTTGGTCAAGTATTTTAACTAGAGTGAAAGCCATTTATACATATAGTTTAACAAAAAAATCCATATCCTTTGACACCTCACCATTGGATATTCATAATTTAATTGGTCTTCCACATTATAATACAAGTCATATTAGCACCAAGGTGGTGTTATTTGATGATGATAAAAATTATTTGGATTCAATTTACAAACTATCCATTAACCCTGCTAGTAAGTGTTAAATTTATTAATGAAATTGACATTTCTTAATTATTCTTGAATCATTTATTATACATAGTTTGGTATCCAAATTTAATTACATGTTTTACTTCTATTTTCATTTTAGCGAGTCAAAATCAAAGGGGGGTCCCCCATAGAAAATATCAATAATCCATTTCTCAAATCTATTGCCCATTTCTTTCGAGCAAGAATTATGTTGTAAGGAATACCATTAAACATTACCTTCTAGGTTGTTTAGTATATTCTTCATTCTCTTTTGAGTGTTTTTTATGACTGGTGCACTGTTATTTCTAATAAGATTAGGGATAAATTAAATTTTGATTTATTGAAGGACACTTACACAAGTTCCTCTTCTAACTACATTCTGACCTTATACTTCTAGGCATTATATGAAATCCAAAATACTATTATTCCCACTGCCCTTCATCCAAAAATGAAAGCTAATGTTTTGTCTCTTGAGGAATAGGAGGCAAGTTTAGTTTTCCCAAGTCTCATTTTTTTATTTATATTTTAAATTTTAATATTTTTTACCTATTTATTGTTACAAGAAAGAGTGCATGTATATGACATAATAAAATAGGCTATAAGTAGAGGTTGATGTGCTCTGAATGGATCTAGGGATTCCTAGTCCATGGAGTCTTCTTTCAACTTCTTTAAAATTATAAAATGCCCTAAAACTGATTCTATTTCATCTCCACTTATAGGTTCCCTCAAATTTATTTTAATGTCTTTTTTTTGTTTTATTAAATGGAAAAAATAATATTCACATTATTTTATTTTTGTTTTCATAGTTGACTCCCATATCATTGTTATTGAGGATTCTTCCACACAATACCATCAATGTTTACCATTACAACTTTCTTTTTAATTTGAAGTTTGTTAGAATTTTTTAGTTAATTAACTACATAAAATACTCATTTTGCAGTAGCTTCTAAAACTACCAATATCTCTCCCAAAAGTGCATTGAGATGGAAAGGGCTAACTCTGACAAGGATGCCAAGAGGGGAAGAGATAAATATGGTAAGAATGATCAGAATGGATGATGTAGTCACCCATATAGGTAATAACATTAACAAATTCAATTTGAATTTTCTTTCATTTTATGTTTTTTAATTTACTATTTATGAATTATTATTTTTTGTAGTCCACCCCACATCTATGAGGAGACCTCAAAGTATGTCACCACCCCCACCACCCATCTAATTTTAGAGAAGAGGGAAGAACATCTCCCTCACACAAAGTTGAGGCATCCTATAGATTTTTGATTTCTCAAATTTCTCTATTGGTGGCCTTTTGAATGCAAATGGTCTTACATGTTTGTAGTGGATTGATCTAGATGAGGAGTTGCTTGGCATTGAATGTGGACCCCTGACTATTTTTGGATTCAATCCACATCAATTTATTCAAGTTCTTAATGTGCAATGTCATCCTGCAACTCCCTCATCTCCAGCTAGCTCTTCCCCACACCACATACATAATATCAATGTTTATAAGGATTCTCTCACTAGTTTTTCATTAGACAATCTAGTTTCAAAAAAATTGCTTTTAAATTTGAAGGATGGTGATATTGGTGAATTTAATGGTTTAAAAAAAGGGGGGATAAGGGCAAAATCCATTATCAAATAAATCAATACCTATTATCATAACCACTCTGAAAGAGTGAATTTGTTTTCTCTTGTTCAAAATGAACCCTCAAATATTGATGATTTGTTCCACCAAGAACAATCTAGATTGATTTCTATGGACAATGTGTATAATGATAGGATTTTAGATATTATGATAAACAGGTTAGAAAATTTAAATGGAGAAGTCCAAGTATATTTCAATAAATGGGCTAAAGATATCAACCTTGTTACCATTGCAAAAGAAGAGAAGGATAAAATGGTCATAAGTTTTATTTATTTGTAACATGTATTTTGATTATTATAATACCTTTACATGTGCTTGACACATGTATTATTTTTTGTTTGTAGGCAAAACATGAAAATTTGTAGTAAAAAGCACATCTTCTTAATGTGCATTTGAAAAATGCCCATAAAAGTATCTCCTCGGCAATTTCATTGAAGGAAATGTTGGTTTATTAAATAAACATAATAACACATTGAAGAAGATAATTAAAGAGAGTGGTATGGATCCCAGCATTTTATTAAAGCAAAAAATAGATTTGGATCCTACAATTCTTTCAATAGGATATGTAGTGAATGAGGAGAAGTGATTCTTGCATAAATGAATTCTATTGTAGAGGATCTTCAGAAGGAGGGAGTGATAAGGAGGATTCACAAGTAGGTCCAAATAGATGGGTTTCTATGGGTGGGGATGACAAGCAACTAGTCGAAGGAGAGTCTTAATCATAAAAATGATTGTTTTTATGAGTTTATATTGTTGACAATGATAATTTAATTATTTAGAATAGTTTATATCATATTTATTTTAAAAAAAACTTGCTTTATTAAATGATATTTTATAGTTGTTCCAAATACTCTTAGCTATATAAATTTAATATTATATATATATATATATATATATATATATATATATATATATATATATATATATATATATTGTAATGGTCAAGTTTATATATTCTATGAAGAAAAACTAGAGTAAATATTCTATGGATGGTTTTAATGTTCTAGTTATTGGAATATACTAGCGGTCAATTTTAATGTTCTATGGATGTTATATTTTTATGGTTTAAATGAATGGCTATAATGTTAAAGTAGCTTTAGTCTTGAATGCATTGTTTATATATTCTATGAAGAAAAAGTGGAGTAAATATTATATGGATGGTTTTAATTTTATTGTAGTTGAAATATGCTAGTGGTCAAGTTTAATGTTATATGGATGTTATGGGTTTATCATTTGCATGAATGGCTATAATGTTCTAGTAGTTATAGCCTTGGATGCACTATTGATATATTATATAAAGAAATTTTTGAGTAAATATTCTATGGATGGTTTTAATGTTTTATTAGTTGAAATATATTAGTGGTAAATTTTAATGTTCTATGGATGTTATGGTTTTATGGTTTGAATGATGGTTATAATGTTCTAGTAGTTGTAGCCTTGAATGCATTGTAAAATTGATCTACTAGTTGTATGTAGCATTGAATGTATTGATTATGGTGCAATTTGGAAATATGTGAACCCAACCATAAGCAAAATATTTATAATTTTATTAGTAGGAAAAATATCCTATGTTATAATAAGTATTCTATGGATTTATATTGTTCTAGTAGTTATAATATTAAATACATTGGTAGGAGACAAAGTAGAGTAAATATTGTATGGATGAATTTAATGTTTTAGTAGTTGATATATACTATTTGTAGCTTTTGAATACATGGATATAATGTTTTAGTTATTGTAGCCTTGAATGCATTGTTAAACTATTCTAGTAGTTGTAGCATTGAATGCATGGTTAAACTATTCTAGTAGTTATAGCATGGAATGCAATGATTGATTATTAAATATGTGAACTATGGGCAAAATATTTATAATAGCTATAGTATTTGAATATTTTAATTGAAAAATAAATATTCTATGTAATTATATTATTTTAGTTTTACTATTGAATGCATTATTAATGTTATATATATTGTTCTAATAGTTGTAGATTTTAATGCATTATTACATTATTAGTGTTCTAGGAACTATAACATTTAATTGATTGATTGTAGCTGTACATTTGTGTAATGGTATTAATGTAAATGTGTAATAGAATAATGATGTACCATGATTGTCTAAACATAAGACTCATGCTATATACGATGTTAATGAGAATTATGATTGCTACATGATGAATGAGATTAATTGAAAAGATAAAATACTATTTGAAATGCACATCATTATTATAGGACAAAAAATATTGAATCTAATGTATTTAATAATATTCATGATTTTAGCATCTGGGTAATATATTATAGAATCTAATGTATTTGAATAATAAAAATTTCAAAAAATAGTAATTGTTATACTTATCAAACTACAAGCTCGGTAGTGAAAACAATCCTTGAGAAGCTTGCCCATCATAACATTTATTTGTAGCTACCATGATAGTGTTGTATTCAATGTCAGTATTTACATGCTCTATAGAATTTTAATGAAAATTATGATTTTTGATAAATGACATGCATTACAAAGATAAATTACTATTTGAAATACATTATTTTAATAGGGCAAAAAATATTAATTCTAATGTATTGAATAAGATTCATGAATGTAAAATCCAAGAAATAGATTACATAATTTAAAGTATTTGAAGATGAAAGAATAATAAATATTTTAGAAAATATTAATTACCATACTTATCAAAATAAAATTTGGGAAGCTAAAACAATCCTTGAGAAACTTATTCATCGTACGTGTGATTTGCATCTACCATGCCAGTGTTATATCCAGTCTCGGTATTCTCTTCCTTTGTATTGGTAGATGTATTAATCACACCTCATCTTTCCACTAGAAAACTCCATGTTGTAACTACTCTATCATATGGAAACTTGTCTATAGAATAATGTGAAACATATAGTCTCAAGCAAGTCTCTAGATTTTTATCCAATATGTTTCTAAGTTTTGACTTCATGAAGGATAATGCACTAAATACTTGCTCATATTTCATAGAACCCAAAATCATTGTTTTATCAAGTTCATATAATCTAAAATATTGACTAATACTTTCTTGTAAAATGTTTATTGGAGAAAAAAATTTCCATAGATGAGTAAGGGCACCATTTTCAATTAGGTCACTTAAACACCAAAATTGATCCATCATTGTAATCCCAAACTATGTTGACTAAGATGTAATCAATTTCTTATTTAAAATACCATTAATCTAAACTCCATTCACATCTAAATATCTATCAAAATGCATAACAATTATACCCATGTATTTATGAAATAATGCACTAATCTATTCTTCACTATTAACACTATTCTAAAAAATGGGATTCACAACTCCCATGCCCTCCAACAACTCATCCATTTGAAAACATTCTCTTATCTCAATGGCTAAAATTTGTGATATTTTGCTCGATTTAATTCATGTTTTAGATTAAAAAATATCATATAGAAAATGTGTCACAAGCACATGTTCAGGCTAAGCTCCCACAACTTTGATTCTTCTAGAGTATGTGTGCATTCGGATCTCAATGCCATTTACCATGACACAAAGATGATCATGCATATTAAATTTCAAATAACTCTCTAAATTCTAAAAATTAGTCAAAATTTGCCAAGTTCTAAAAAAAGGTCTATGAAATCTTTGATTCAATGTGTATAATATATCTAAACATTAGCATACACATTTTATCAAATGTATGAAGTCAACAATATATTTAGATCTTTCTTGGGCATGTTTCATTAAAAAGTTGGTTTCCTTCAATATTGGAAAAATAGCACATAATGTGAGTAAACTTTCTAGATCTATTAAAAACATAGAAAATCTTTTGCTTTGTGAACTCCCCTATGATATTTATACGTAAACCCTGTCAAAGATGGATATTCCTCAAAAAATTTGTAGGTAGGTTCATACATGGAAATCCATCTAGTTTCCACATCTTTCAATAGTTTTTTACCATCTGTCACCCTAGTTGCAAATTTTTGGAACTCTATGAATCTTTTTGGGATGCTTGGCTTGTACACATGCAATTCAAAAATAAGGTCTTCCACTTTTGTGACATTACTAAATGTGCTAACAATTTTGTAATCAAGATTCACCCTATGTGCCATGTAATGGATTAAAATCATAAATAGAGAAACTATTATTTTTAGGCAAACACAAAGACCCTTTTTATGCCCCTACACCATCGATGCACCATCATCTCTAACACATACCATCTTCATAGCTATGGCATAATCATCGATCCCAATGCTGTCTCTTAAATTGGCTACTATTAATTTATGGAAGTTTTTTGCATTAAAATTTTCTACCATTTTATGGATAGCTAAAAGATGAGATTGCCTTGAATAGTTTTCAAAGGTATACACATTCATGTAAACCCATGTTATGTTGTCAACTTTAGTGAAATCTTTGATGGATAGAGAGATAAAAAGTGATCTCTTAACACTTTCTTTCAAATCTTCCATCTCAACAATGGCTAGACAGTTTGCCATTTTCCAAGCACTGTTATCTGACCAATGTGACTATGGAATATCCAGAAACCCATTATGTTGAAACAAAGTTTTGTAATCAATAAAATTATAAATGGGTCTTCCATTTTTTAAAATGTGGAAAATAGTAGAGAATTATCCATATTTTTCACTGAGATTGGACTGCATACCTTTTCCAAATTGTGCTTTTATAGTTCCCCCTTTTTCAACATTATGTTTTTATCATTTCTAATCATTTTCATATTCACAGGCATAGCTAACATGAATGCATTCTTCTCCATTTTTCCATATGTGTGTTTTTTTTATCTGTCTATCTAGGTGCTTCACTAATATATATATATATATATATACACACACACACACACACACATACATATATACATATATATATATACATACACACATATATACATACATACATACATATATATATATATATATATATGTATGTGTGTGTGTGTGTGTGTGTGTATATATATATATATATATATAGACACACACACACACACACACACACACACACACACACACACACACACACACACACACACACACACACACACATAATGTTTTTCAATTGTGTCCAATTTAAGTTGCATTATATGTTTTTTTCCAATTTTTCAACTATAAATTATACATCTGCATTCTATGGGATTCTCATTACCATTTTTTGGGTCTAAAGGTTTTATAAATGGATATTTTTCAACCCAGTCACCTTGAAAATACCTTTTTATTGTCCATGTACTTCTCTTCCTCTGTCTAATTTTTTGAATGTATTTTTCAACAAAATTTTGTGTTTGAAAAGAACTACACTTCTCTTATGGAGTGCCCAGAGGAGTATGTTCTAATGAATTTCCTAGAGTTGTGTCTTCTAGGGGTGGAATATCATCAATAAAATCTTTAGGTAGTGAGAATCTATTTGGATTAATTATTTATAATGAGAAAGTCTCAATATCCATATCGATTTCTACATTGAAATGGTTTTGTTATTATTCTACAATGAAAAAAATTAATTCATTTTTTAAAAAAGATTTAGAATTACCTATGTTTAAAGTGTATGTAGTTTGTATAGTTCTTTTTCCTTTATTTATAAATTAAGAGATGATATTATATTTTTCTAGTATTTCCTATGGTGTTTTAGCCTTAATGGTACCTCCTGATGCTCAAGTTATGTTATTAGGCAATCTATTTCTATCAGCTTCCTTTCTACTACTAGGCTATAGGTTACAGTCATGCCACATAGATATATCAAATGACACACCACAATAGAATGCCACATTATGGTCATGTAGCACCTCATTTCTAAGTGGTAGAGTGACATCATATGGGACATAGAAATAAAGCAACTTGTTTCCATCATGTGGCATATAATTGTCAAGTAGTATATTACCAACATGAGATGTGATTCTATCATGTGGTAGATTTCCACCACCTGATAGATTATCATCACCTAGCTAGTCATAATTGCATGATAAGCTTCCACCACATGACACCATGTTATGGGGTGTCCAATTTGCACTATGTGACATTATGCTGGTAGAGGTCAGGGTGTTGAAAGTAGTCTAGTAGTAAAGTGTGGCATCAAGTCTCTATCTTCATAATCTAAGGAAAAAAGATACTTCAAAGGTAAGTTCATGACCTAAAACCTTTAGGAACATATATACTATATATAGATAGTGAATTACATGGATAATCCCATAATTATTGTAAATCAGTTGTGAGTTGACCCCTTAAAAAAATGACATCCTAAAATTTTAGGTAAAAGGATCATATGTTGCAACCTAAAAAATCACAAAATTCAAAATCCTTAAAATAGAATATTCATGAATTAACAAATATTCACCACTAAAATTGACCTTAGGTCTCACTAAATTCATAGATAACATGCTTGAATTTAATGACTTCATTACAAATGTAGGTTTAGTAGATGTGGACCTAAATAAAATCCCCTTTACATGGTCTAGTAAAAATCTAGGAGAAAAAATGAGTCAAGTCTACCTTGACACATTCTTGATCTCTTTAAATTGGGATATTGTTTATTCTAGAAGACTTTATTCTCTAACTAGAATTGTGTCTGACCATAATCCCTTTTTTTTAAGTGGATAAAATCTCCAAGCCCAAATGCAATCCCTTCAAATTTGAAAGTATGTGGACCCATCGCCCCAACTTCACTGAGTCCCTCAAAGAATAGTGGGAATAACCCTTTTTGGGATCTTCCATGTTCATTATTACAAAAAATCTCAACTTCCTAAAAACCAAGATAAAAATTTAGAACAAGGAAGTTTTTGGAGATATTTTCTTCAATATAAGGCCCTTGAATTGGAACTTTCAATTATTGAAGAGATTAGTACATCAAAGGATTATAATGAGCATGTAGCTTCTAAGGAGAAAGACCTCATATGTCACTTTCACAATCTAGAATCAAAAGAAGAGGCATACTAGAATCAAAATTCTAGATTCTTATGGATGAAAGAGGGAGATAGAAATACAAAAAAATTTCATCATTTAGCTTTCAGACATAAGAATATCAATAGAATCCCCCAACTACAAATGGAAGATGGTACCATCAACGATTATGAGGATGATATATATCACCATATTATTAAATTTTTTAAGAACCTTCTCTCAAAAGGCAGGAGAACCTGAGAATTTGCTAGTCCCTTCTATACTATCTAACTTTGACAAGGTCTTCTTAGCTATGAACAATGCTTCCCTCATCTAAAATCCCTCAAATGATGAAATTAAACGTATTGCATTCTCCGTTGATGGCCTCAAGGCTCACATACTAGATGGGTTCCCTCCTTTTTTCTTCCAAAAGTTTTTTGACATTATTCACCTATAAGTTGAAGAAGAAACTAAATAGTTTTTTTACTCCAGATCCATCCTTAAATAAATCAATAATAACTTCCTAGTCCTAATGCTAAAAAAATAAAGTACCACCAACATTTAGGAATTTCAGCCCATTAGCTTATGCAACACCATCTACAAAAGTTTCCCCTCTATCTTGGTCAAACAAATGCAATCCCTACTTGATCCAGTCATTGGGGAACAATAAAGAGATTTTGTATCAGATAGGAAAATCACCACTGACATTATCATAACTCATGAATTTGTGCATTCCATCACCAAATCTTTAAGATAGGGCATGTTACTCAAGTTGGACATGTCAAAGGCTTATGATCGAGTTTCTTGGCACTTTTTGATGCAGATTCTAGAAAAGCTTGGGCTAAATCATGACACTAGGAAAATCAAATGGAAATGTATTCCCACTCCTAAGTTATTCATTATTATAAATGGGGTCCCTAAAGGCTTCTTTCCTACCTAGAAAATTTTAATATAGGGATATCCCCTCTCTCCATACCTCTTCATCATCTTAGTTAAAACTTTGGGGAGAAGTTTGAGACAAGCCTAAAACTAGGGTCTGATAAAGGGTATTTTGATGGCCCATAATACTAATCTCATCACCCACCAATAGTTTATTTCTGACACTATCATCTTAATATATGCTTCCATTGAGGAAGCCAATTACTTCAAATGTATCCTAAACAACTATGAAAATGTTTCCAATGAATGCATCAACTTCTAAAAGAGTTTCTTTTTCTTCATTAATACACCACATTCTTAATAGAGAGGAGTTGCTAAAATTATTAATTTCCAAGTGGGAAAATTACTAACTAATCATCTAGGTGTACCTCTCTTTACTGGAAAATGGACACCTAACTTTGGAAACCCATAATTGATCACATCTAAAGAAAATTAGCAGGATGGAAAGGAAACATACTCACCCAGGTAGGGAAATACTAGCTCATCAAGGCTTCCATTTAGAGTATCCATGTATACCTAATTTTAATACTAAAAATACCATCCAATGTTACCTCCATAATTGAACAAATCCAAAAAAACTTCATGTGGAGAGGCACTAAATAAAGATTCATATTTAATTTGGTTGCATGGGAAAAAGTCTATCTCCCTAAAACTAATGGAGGTTTTAGCCTGAGAAGCATAAAATCCATGAATAAAGCCTTGTTGTAAGAAATGGGTTGGTTCCTAATGAAGGATAATGGTGAATGGACAAGAATCCTAAAGGATAAATACCTATAATGAGTGGAAGAGATGATTTACTATGGGAAAAAGGCCCTACTAATGAATCCACCTTTTAGAAAGCCATAACCAATTGTAAAGATCTTATAAAGAGGGGAATCTTATGGAAAAATTTTAATGGCAAGAAAATTGATTATTGGGAAGATGCCTAAATATCCCCCACCCTCATCTCCACCTAGGAGACATGGGTCATGTGGTATAGATAGCTCAAGCAAAGATGGGGCTCCAAGTAAAATGATTATTTGGAAATCAAGGAATGAACAAAGTGTTATAAGGTCATCCCTAGAAAATATATTACATTAGAGGAATCCTAATCCATTCAAAACCTTAACCTAGCCCTAAATCATACTCACATCCCTTATATATAGAAGGAATATCAATTCATATTAAGGGTGCAAGATAACAACTCATACTTAGTGGCCTCGGGACATGCCATCGACCTCAATTTGGAAAATAACTAGGACTATTGGAAAAATATTTTGGTAAAGTACCTAAATCTCAAGGTCAATTTATTATTTTGAATCATGACATATAATATAATTCTATCTGTGGATGACTTATCCAAAAGGGGATTGATTATCCCCAATATATGTTTGATCTATGGAAGTGTGGAAGGTTATACTCAACATCTTTTTTGGAATTCCCCCTTAGTCTGACTTTGTTTAATTGGATGTTTAATCTCCTCAACATGTTGTGGGACAAAAATAATAGTATCTTGGATCTTATTTTGTAATGGAATCCCTCATGGACCATACCTTCCCTAACCTTCCTTTGGCACCTTGCCTTTCCTCACTAGTTCTAGTGCATCTATAAAATTCACAATGATCTCCTATTCCTCAACAAAAGGCACCAACAAAAGACCATCTTCCCCCATATTTTCTACGACATTTCCAAAAATTATAAGGCCTTTCCACCTAAGGATAAATATCCTACCTACCATGGCCTTGATCATCTTGAAAAGCTAGGACTTTCAATAGGTAATTTGTCCATCCTCAAAAGAATAAATCTACAAGCATACTAAATGGAAGGTTCCTCCAGAGGGTTGGGTGATAATAAATTTTGATGGGCCTCATAGGGAAATTCAAGCCCTATAGGGGGATGAGGCATCATAAGGAGCTCTAAAGGGAAGATGTTGGTTGCATATGTAGGTCTATTGGGTAAGCAAACAAACCACATTATTGAGGCCAAGGTGGCCCTTTGTGGTTTATAACTAGCATCAAACATCAACCATAATAGGATCATTATAGAGGTTGATTCATTGAACATCCTTAATGTCTTATAATGAAAAATTATACCCATACACACTATCAAGGACATCATTGATGACACAAATCACATTTTAAAAGGTATACCTCACTTCCAACTCATACACACTTATAGTGAAGGAAATGGGGTAGCTAATTTCCTAACTAGAATTGGAGTTGATCTCCACCATTTAACTAACTATGATGATGTAGGCAACATCCCCTCAAATGTGTATAATGTCATCCATGTTGAAATTACTAATGCAACTTAAAATAATCATCCTTTTGCATGTGCATCCCCTCAACTTGATAGGGTAGATCTCAATTTAGTTGATTTACATATTAGATTGAAAAAATATATTAATAAATTAAATTAACAAACATACAAAATAATACATGAGAGGCCTATTAAATAGGCAAAAAGAGCCACCTAAGAAAATAGGGGGTGGGAGCAACCAGAAGCATTAGGTAGCATAAAATAGCTAAGCCCATGAAACCTACCTACCTAAGTGATTAGAACCAATATAAAAATAATCATATGAAATATACCTTATAAAATAGCCTAAGGTAACATAATAATATGCTAATACCCTTAATGACTAAACTATAAACAAGACCAAGTTTGTCTTTACATTTTATGAACTTGTCTTAACCAAGTGGTTTGGTCATTATATTAGTCGGTTGCTCTGTAATGGGGTAGTAGAAGAGACTGATATATTCATTTTCAACCAACTATTAGATGTAATGATAGTGAACCTTAATGTGTTTGGTCCTAGCATGGAATACTAGATTCTTCACCATCTTAAGAACACTATAATTGTCATATAAAAGTAGAGTAGGCTTTAATGACTCAAACTAAAGATCCTCCAAGATTTTCTTTAACCACATAGTTGCACAACCTGCACTAACCATAGATTTATAGTCTACTTATATTGAAGATAATTCTATTGTAGTTTGTATTTTTCTCTAGCATGAGAAAACTCCTAAACCAAGATTAAAAAAATAGCTTGTTGTGGATTTTCTTGAATCTACTA
Source organism: Torreya grandis (assembly GCA_037957365.1). Taxonomy (NCBI): domain Eukaryota; kingdom Viridiplantae; phylum Streptophyta; class Pinopsida; order Cupressales; family Taxaceae; genus Torreya; species Torreya grandis. The sequence continues at coordinate 1,969,401 of JARHVA010002343.1, read as the reverse complement.
ATCTTACCCAATCAGAGTCAGAATATCTAGAAAGATCAAAATCTACAAACCTCTTATACAATATGCTAAAGTCAAGAGTACCTTTGACATATCTTAATACTCATTTTGAAGCTAACTAATGTACTTACTATGGTTTAGACATAAATAAAGATAGAAAATCCACTACAAAACAAATATCCAATATAGTTGTAGTGAGGTAAATGAACTACCCACTAACTATTGATACACTGTTTCATTGACTAGAGGTGAATTAGTGTCAGTTGAGATTTTATCTCCAACTTCCATAGGTGTGTGAGTTGGATTACAATCCATCATTCTAAACCTTTCCAATAATTATTTGGCATACTTGCTTTATAAAATGAATATAACATAATCACCTTGCCAAAACTCAACACCTAAATAGTATTACAGTAGTCATAAGTATGTCATGTCAAAATTACAACAAATATTAGCCTTCATATATTGAATGAGACTAGCACTACTCCTAGTGATGTCTATATCATCAACATATATAATGAGAATTAAGATATCATCACCAGACACCTTTACATCTCCTTTTGAAACTAGAATCCCTAAGGTATGTATCTATCTTCATATACTAGGCTCAAGGAGCCTATTTAAGCCTATATAAGGACTTAAACAACCTACAAACAAGATGTTCCTTACTAGGAACTTGAAAACCTTATCACTAAACCATGTAGAATTCTTCCTCTAGCTCTCCATTCAATAAATCACTCTTAACATCCATTTGGTAAACCTACTATCTAAATTGAGTTGCAATAGCAACAATCAAATGATAAGTTACCATCTTTGTAGTTAGAAAAAAAGTCTCCTCATAATCAACTCCTTCCTCTTGTACACAACCTTTTGCAATAAGTCTAGCTTTGTGTTTATCCAAGGAACCATTTTATTTGGAATTTACCTTGTAAATCGATTTAAAACAAATTGATTTCTTTTTTGGTGGTAATTCCATGAGGTCCCATGTCTTATTTTTCATCAAGAAATCATATTCCAATTGCATGGTTGATTCCCATTCATGCTTCCCTTTAGCCTCTAAAAATGAATTAGGCTTAAAGACATGTGAAATAGTAGTTATTAAACTAAAATTATCATTCTCACATTTATTATCAAACTAATTTCATGATCTCAATCTTCTTCCTTCCACACTCTATGGTAACTATCCCTCCTTTAGTGATTCCATAGTGGTAGAATACCACTTTGGTTCTTTGGTTGCTCTATTGGAACCTCACAATGACTTGCATCAATTCCCTCCCTAGAATGTGATTTTATTGATGAACTAAAATATTTATCAACATTAAGACAACTTAAAATGTAATCATTAGAAGAAAAAAATGACTCAATATATGAAATTATACCAGTTGATATGAAGTATGACATTTGTTCATTTACTATGACATTTATATTTACCACAAATTTGTTAGCAGAAACATCACGCAATCTGTAGGCTTTTGACTGCTCACTATACCCAATAAACATGTATGATTTGATTTTTACATCCAAGTTACTTCTCTTTTGACTAGTAATAATTATAAAAGTTGCACAACCAATAATTCTAAAAGAACGTACATCTAGATTTCAACTTGACCAAGCCTCCTTTGGAGTTATATTCTCCAATGCTTTTATAAGACTTTTGTTGAGGATGTACAGTAACGTAATCACTGATTATACCCAATATCTATATGGGACATTTCAACTTTTGACCATACAATGAGGCATGTCCATCACCATCCTCTTTTGTCTTTTCAAAAATCCATATTAATGTGGAGTGTAAGGGATAGTATACTATTTATGTATGCCTTCAGTGGCAAGAAAATACTTGAAATATTTTAGGATGAACTCATGCCCATTATCCATTCTAAGAGATTTCATTGACCTTCCCACCTATTTTTCAACCATAGATTTTCAATAAAGGAAGTTAGAAAAATAATCAAATTTATTCACTAGAAAGTATACCCACTTTTTCTTAGAGAAATCATCAACTAGAAATTTAAAATAATAGGCTCCAAAAGGGGTAGGTATATGTATTAGACCATGCAAATCTATATGTACTAGATCTAATAATCCCTTAGCTCATAAAGCTTTACCAACATCAAATGAATATCTAACTTAATTACCCAACTGACATCTAGTACATACATCATGACTATCCTAAATAGAAGGAATCCCCTTAATCATCCTAGTTTTTCTCAATGTAGTCAAATTCTAGAAATTTAAATGCCCATACCTTTCAACTAGAGTGAACTTGTGCTATCAACCACTGAAAGTACACTTTCCTTTGCTCCCTATAGATCTACAAGCTTATACAAGCCTTTCTCACCAATCCCAATAGCAATAATCTTCTTATCTGTCGTAGTGACTAAATGTTATTGTCCTTAAAACTTTACAACAAAATTAGAGTTTATAGTGATCTCATTAATGGAAAGAAAATTTGTATTCATGTTTGGCATATACCTAATTTTTTTAAATGTATACATAGTACCATCAAATTTTACCTGAGCATTACCATATCCTTTCACAAAATGATTCCTACCATCTCCTAAAGATATAGATTCATTATTACTATCATTTTCAATAAAATCCACATACTAGTTTGTATGGCATTTATAATGGTTAGATGCCCTTAAATCAAAGTACCAATCTTGATCCACCATATAATTACCACTAGAAACCATGAAAAAAAAATCAAGAGATGATTCCTTGCCTTCACCTTCATCTACATTTGTATGATGATCTTTCTTTCTAGGGTTAGCCATATCATGTTGCCTTTGCCTACAATCTTTCTTAAGGTGACCAGATTGCTTATAGTAAAAATAATTCCACTTAGATCTCTTATTAGAACCACTTGTAAAGTTTCTATCAAATAACTATTAGTTTTACCAAACTACTTACCCTTTCCCTTGATGAAGAATTTACTCTTTTTAGAAGTAGATGTAGACAACATTGTCTGCTCCTATCATCTTTCCTTCTATAATAACAATGTGGATAGATTTTCAAATTCCAAAGTCTACATCTTAGAAATCATGTGCAAGGACTCCATAAATGATTCAAACAAAGGTGGAATATTCTACATAACTAGAGCAATCAAACCTTGCTCATCAATAGGCTTCTATAGAACCTTAAACTGATCACTAATATCCTTGATTTTCAACAAAAAAAAATGGAGCCACTTTTTTACGTTGTAGTAGAAAATAACAAATTCTTTAAATATAATACCCTATTGGCTTAAGAAGCCTAGTATTTAGAAGTAAGACTAGTCCATAAAACTGATGCAATGGTTACATTTCTAACCTCTAAGATTATATTATCTACTACTAATAGTTTTAACAACATAAGAGATTCCCGATGATGTTTATCATAGTCATCATAACTAATAACATACTTTTCTCTTTATCAAGCACTATTTGATCAAGGTTTGAATATTCACATATCGTTAAAACCTTGTGACTCCACAAACTAAAATTTTTCCTATCAATTTTTGTGAATGTAGAAATAAGAGGTGTTGTAAACTAGCCATTTTGACCAAGTTTTTCCAAGAAGTGTAAATACCAAAAAAAGTATAATTACTTTACACAAAATTCCTCCTACCCATTGATTCAAATCACAAGCTGGTCAATACCTCTAATTTTTAGCAAAAAACACCACACCATTAAAGAAATTTTCAATTTTCCATCTTTAAAAAAAACCAAAATATTGACAAAAATAATTAAATTAGAAGATCTATAACTCCAATTTCAAAAAATCCTTCTCTATCAACATCCAAATCAAAAACCTAGAAAATAGTGAAATTTTCACCTTCCAGTACTTTTTTGAGATAATTAGTCACCAACAGGTCCCTAATAACCATTATAAGCTAAAGTTTTAAGTTATTTATATTAAAAAATTCAAATTAATTGAAATAAGAAAACTTTAGATTAAAATTTTCATAAAAAAATCAGCCAATCAACAAATTGGCCTACCTGCAAAACTTCAGATGTAGATTCTAGGAGAAATACTTATCCAAATTGAATTCCATTAGTTCTTATCATCTCCTCTCAAAAAATAGAAATTTTTAGAGCCTTCACACACCAAAAATAGTGCCTGAATGATCAGATGGTATCTTCCCCAAACCGTATGGAAATGACCAACTAGAAAACTTCAAATGTAGTTTTTGAATAAAATATTTAGTGGAATTTATTTCTATCTAATCCAACAATTCAATTCTGAGCCAAAGAATTTTATAGAAATAAGAATCATAAAAAATAGTGCTCAAATGATTATTATTTTTTTATTTTCATCTAAGTTAAATGGCTAGTCATTGGAAAAATAAATAATTTTCATCCTCTCACGACTCTCCACTGAGTGCTTTATGCTCCTCCCTAATAATGCCATTCTCTCTTGCTTCATAGGCTTCCTTCCAAGCTTCCTAAATTTCAAGATTTGATTACCATATTATATTTACCAAAGAGATTGAGAAATGGAATTAACCAGCATACAAAAAAATACATGAGAGGCCTATTAAATAGGAAAAAAGAGCCACTCAAGAAAATAGGGGGGTGGGAGCAACCATAAGCATCAGGTAGTGTAAAATAGCTAAGCCCATGAGACCTACCTACATAAGTGGTTAAAACCACTATAACCATAAGCATATGAAATATACCTTAGAAAATAGCTAAAGGTAACACAATAATATGATAATACCATAATAATTTTGAAGAAAGGGGGATTAATTATTTTTATGAGTATTTGGTAGGTGTTCCCACTCATTTTAGCCCTAGCCATTTCTTCCACATCTAAAAACTTTGAGTGTACCACTCTATCTCTATGCTTACAACACCCATGGGTGGAGATAGAGACTATTTAGAACCCAATTCATGTAAGGAGGTCTATGAGCAAAAGAAAGTCTAGAAGAAACTCAAGAAGGGGTGACTCATGGAATTTATAAAATGCAACATTGAGTATAATGCCATAGTGGCTTAAGACTTGGGGTGGCTTGGAAAAAGTGGAATGTCACCATGTGAGGTATCACCATTAATGTCTTGGAAGAATTCATCAGTGATGCCACTAGAATGCCATGCATAAGAATCAAGGAATATAATGACTAGTCAAAAAAGCAAAAATCCCTACAATAATTCTTGAGAACAAATAATTTCATGTAGATCGATAAGAAAGGATTCCCACAAGCTGACCTCCCATGTTACTAGCTTGATATCTACCTTTAGATCATGCATTACATGACTCTATAGGGTAATTATATTTTAATATTTTCCCACCATTTTGTGCTTTCAAATCACTTCATTAAATTTAAAATTAGTTTTCCATATTTCTTGCTCAAGTCCCTAAAAAGTACCATTTTGCTTCACCAAGTAAATGATAAAAATCCCATTCTACATCAAGATCTAATACTTCTACTTATTAAACATGGTCAAGTCCTTTTAGGATGGAAGGTCCCCCTCAAGGGATCCTCCTCTAAAGAGGACTCCCAAAAGGACTCTCCAATGAAGGACCCTACCAAAGGATCCCCCTACCTTCTGAATGCTCCCCTTAGAATAGTTTATCTCAGTCCCCCCTAATGACCTCCCTCTTGAATTATTTTTATCCTTAATCCTAAACCCATTAAAATTGGGACACCTATAAATTTAGCGTAGAAAGGAAAGGTCATAGTAATGAAGGAGCTCAGAAGAAACAAATAGTTGTTGGAAAATTTTAATTTGATGGTATAGTAGGTAGGGTTTGGCTTAGCTAAACTTATCAAGGATTGGAATAAACTTCATGAGCTAGTTGATGTTACTATCCAAACCTTTGTTCACTTTGCTCAATCCCCCAATTCCCTATTATGAAATCTCCAAAGGTCTTAAAATCTCTAAGGGTTCCCCCAAGGGAGTCCTCCCTAATTAGACTCCTTTATAGGTAAAAGGTATGAAACACCCTAGAATGATCTTCCCTAGTGATTCAGTAGAAGGCCTCAAGAATCATACTCAGGCCAAAGTATCAAAATACAAACCTACCATCTTGGTGAAGGACACTACTATTGTTGATGACCCTCAAGAGGGACATTATTCCTAGTTATGTTATAATTTTTTGCTTTCTATTATCATTTTAAGTACTAGTTTTTTTTTTTAATTTTATCCTCTTGGCTCTAGTTGGCCTATTAAAATTTTTGTAATGCGCTCTCATGGTTTCAAGTCCATATAAAACTTGGATTTTACCATATCAAATAAAAAATTATGTTATTCTAATAATCCTAGTGGGGATGTTACAACAACACTACTATCCAAGGTAGGGATTTTTGGTCTAGGAGGATTTTTAACACCTGGATCCTATTTTCAAAAATCCTACTAGCTTCTATACTAATTTTTAGCTTATGAATCCTTCATCACAAGAAATTTCTAACTAAATATTCATTTATGTCATTCATTTATATTATTAAAAATATTAGATTATATTAGTCCTTTAAAAAGTTAATGGCTATATTTATTGCATATTTTATACCCTAACTTACTATAATCAAACCCTTTAAAAACTTGGGGCTTACACTCTATAAACCAAAAAATGTTAAATCAATAGGAGACAAATATAAAATCTTAAAAAAATTGAATAATGCATCATGTTTTTTGTAAGAATTTAAATCTATCAAAGAATTGTATAAATTATTATCAAAAGTGTATATTTTTAGGAGGAAAAGAGGAGTTTCAATTTTTTCATTGTAAATTGTAACATGAGCATCAACCATACTCCCAATTTTGTTTCCTTCAAGAGTAGATAATTATTTTAATACCAAGTCATTTTGGTTAAATATTTGTAAAAACTAAAATATGGTTATGTTAGCCTTATATTTATTTAGGTCTTATAAAATATTTTAGTCAAATTTATTTGATTCCAGTAATTTTTCAACTTGAGGGGTACAATGTTTCTCTTAGGTTGATAAGATGTTTATGCTCCTTTAGGCGTAAGTGGATTGTTTCTTGAGTTCTCATCAGGTAGAACTTGAGAATTATTTCAAGGAGTGGATGTGGTTAAAGGGTTTTGAAAATTACTCCTTAAATGATAATTATTTCTTCTTTGGAATTTTATAAATACATGTATTTTATCCTTATTTTCCTCAAGCTCATTATCACTTTCAAACATGAATTCATAAGTTTCTATGACTAGAGCTATACTTGGATTTGCTGCACTTTGGTTCAAATCATTATTAGTTATAGAAAATATCTCAAGGTTATCCATATATTTTTGTAATATATTTTAATTTGTTATTAAATTGACAAAATCAACTTCAGCATGATCATCTATTTTATGCAATCGACAACAAGTGGGCAAAGCTTAATCAACTAAGTTTATAAAATTTGAAGCACTACTACTATTGTTCTAATTTTTATTCTCAATAGGAATAGGTACAAATCCATTTTTTTCCATAGTGTTCCATTTCCTATTGGTTATCTAAAATTTAAAATTTCTATTTTGTGTAGGTTTATTCATGAATTGATTATTATTTTGATGAATTTGTCTTTGCAAAGTAAGTGTTGAGAAAATTTTCCACCATTGGTCAAAGTTACTTATGTGTAGTTTTCTAATAAATATATATTCATGGATTAAAGACTAAATAGGTTATAAAAAATATCCTATAACCATAATTGAATATAAAATATGCCCAAGAATAGCTCACAGGTCCAAATTTTGGTAGAAGTTACAGCTATTCCTTTGACTAGCTAGGTACAAGCTAGTAAGGGTAATTATTAAATACTTAGTTCATAGAAGAGAATAAAACTTGGTTTTAATGGTATTAGGTGAATATATGGGCTCAAATTCCATAAATTTTACATGCATTATTTTCATGTTATATGTACTTAAATTTATGAACAATTGTTAAGAAGGAAATGTGCTCTAAAACCCCAATAACTCAGTTTTAGGAGATGTGATTAAATTTTTGAGTTATTTGTTAAAAATTAATTTTATTTTGATATACTATATGGTTAAAATAAATTTAATAAAATTTAATCAATTCAAATTTTAATTCAAATAATGGATAAAGGTAAAGGTACAGGTTGTAGGGTTTCGAGCAAGCAAGAGAGACAATCATAAAAGGCATTTTTTGAGAAGTTTAAGTGATATTTTCAACATATAAAATTGTTATTATGGTTATATATGTTATTAAAGGTCCTAATTAAAAAATTATTAGGTATTTATGCCTCATAAAAATCAAGGAAATAGCAAAATATAAACCTGCATGCATTTAAAAATGAGAAAGTGCAAGCTAAGAAATAATAAAAAGTGCATATTTTTAGTTTTATTAAATGAAATCAGTTGAAATTTGATCTAAATGTATATTTTTATGTCATTTAATTTTAATAAGTATTTTAATATCTTTATTTTACATTAAGGTAGATAAAATGTCAAAACATAGGTTTATTCATGAAGAAAATCAGGGGTTTTCACTAATTTGCTCACAAATGGAGTTAGAAATGAGTGTTTTAGATCCTTGCAAGGGAAAAAATATTTTAATAGGATTTATATTTAATTTAAATTTATAAATATATTACTATAAAAATAAAACGAATTAAAAATAGGTTTATATCAAAGAAAAAATATCTCTAAGTCACCTTACGAGCAACAACCAAATATTTCTTAGGTGAATTTTTGTGCGAGAGTTTGGTGAAGATTTTTCAATATTTTAAATATTTTAAAAGTATTATAAATTTATAAATATAAAAATATAATATTAATAATTTATAGTAAGGCCTATAACTCATTCTATACCCCCCAAATCCAAATTAGTGTTTATTGATGCCTAAAGAGCACCAAAAGACATTTTTTGAAGTTGTATGTACATTTTTAGAGCTAAAAATTTGTTTTAAGATTTTTGAAACTATTTTATTTATATTATAGTCATATTTATACTCATTATGTAATGAAATAATTCGAATTCATCAAGTTTTAGGTTCTCATTATGCATTCAAGAAGCTTACCAAAACCATAAGAGATGAACATATCCAAAAAGGACCAGTATGGAATGTTGTGATTGCTCATCATAAAATACACTCTTAAAAAGGATATTTCATGACGTTTTCAAATATATATATATATATATATATATATATATATATATATATATATATATATATATATATATATATATATAATCTCTCCAATTTTATTCCACCTTGGAATAATAAGATAATCAAAATCTCAATCAATGCATTAAAACCATCAACAACCTTGCCTAGTCAAACACAAGTTCTCTTTTCTAAGTGAAGATCAAGAAGAGGTTAAGTGTTTATATAAAAAATTATAACCAAGGATTCAATAAGATTTAAAAAAAATAAAGATGTAGTCTCTCTCTCTCTCTCTCTCTCCTACTATTCCCATTTGAGATAATTTTTTAAAATGTCAATTCAAATAATAAGATGCCTTCAATCAGCCCTAGAAAGGTGGAGAACCAACATGCAAGAGTGAAGAAGTTAAGTTTAAGTATTTATCAATTAAATTATAAATATTTCAAAAGAGGAGACTCCTTTAACAAAACCATGAAATATTTCTCTTACTATGCCTCCTTCGATCAATTTTAGGAGGTTGAGAAAGTTAAACATAAATGCAAGAGACATGGAAGATAGCTAAAGTTGAACTCCAATATGAAGGTGAAGACAACTAAATTAACCCACTAGATAGATGAAGAGTCTTAATAGATTTAACAAGATATTCATAAATATTTGAATAAATATGATCAATATTTTTTCAAGATTTAACACCATCAATGCATACATGATAACCATTGACTTTTCAAAAAATTCAAACAAGCTTCTCTCTCTCTCTCTCTCTCTCTCTCTCTCTCTCTCTCTCTCTCTCTCTCTCTCTCTCTCTCTCTCTCTCTCTCTCTCTCTCTCTCTCTCTCTCTCTCTCTCTCTCTCACACACACACACACACACACACACACACACACACACACACACACACACACACACACACACACACACACACACACACACACACACACACATGTCATAATACAAGAAAATAATGTTTTAAATATATTTTAATATGTATATATTTGGAAGTTTGTTATTTTAGTTTAAGTTTGAGTTGGAATTATATTGAAAAAATAGTCAACTATTACTAAGATGATGACTCATCCCTAGTTTAGGGTTGCTTTGTCTCCACAATCTTCTTTCATTTTATATATGTATGTTCTCATTTTAGGACATATTATGAGATTGTAATTTTTGATATACATAAACTCTACCAAAATCTGTATTACATCACATTTGAAGTGATAAGAAGCTGATGTTTCCTCCATTGTTAGGTTGTTCATGAATTGTGTGTCTTATGTACATTGATGTAACTTAAGGAATGGTTTTTTTCCTATGTATATGTCTGAAGTTTTCACCTTTATTGAGTAAATAAAATTTATTTTAGGTCATATAAAGTTGTTAAGTATAATTTATACTTGATTTATAAATGAATTCAGCCAATGTTCATTCCTTCGAAGCTAATGTGAGTGTTTGTCAAGAGATTTGTATGAATTATTGATGTAAGAGCCACTGTATGAAGATGAAGTGAATGTGTGAAATTTATTTAGATTATAAATTATGTCAAGTATATGTATAATTTATTTTTATATTGGTGCAGTGAATCACCTTGGATTTTCATTTTTCATGTTCAATTTCAGCCTCTGTATTGGCCCTTTACCCTTTTCCTAGTCAAGAAATCACCAAATTAGAGAGTTTAGAGATAAGTAGGTGAGTGTAACAAAGGTAAGTATACATTCATATAAATATTCTCTCCAATATAATTCCACCCAAAACGTGGATATTTTATATTATATTAATAAGAGTTAGAATAAGCACACATTCTTGCAAGGGTGTACTTCTGAGTGATAATAGTTTTTGGCATGTCCAGTGGGCTTAAAAACTCAAATGATTGCTAAATATTGGTAATATTTTTATTAATTTAAAAAAAAAATTACTTAATTACATATAATATAGTGACTCTAACATATATATATATATATATATATATATATATATATATATATATATATATATATATATATATATATATAGTTTAAGTAGTTTAAGTACCTAAAGAACATTAATTGGTATGTATTCCAGTCATCTATTTTATGAAAATGCATCTTTTGTACCTTCATATACTTTGTATCATGTTAAAAATATTTATGGATTCATCTCAAGTAGCCTTATACCAATATTATATCCATATTATCATTATATTTACCACCCTCCCACCCATAATCATATTTCTAATCAGCCTTAACAAAATCATGTTCTTTCCAATCATCTTGAAAAAAGTGTGCAAGAGATAAGACTTGACTTTGAGAGACAATGCATGGAGGGTGATATAGAAGGGGAATAAAATAAGAATAAATAATATCTCTAATATTATGCCTATATACATAAACAAGAGATAGAATCATTAAAGAGATACAATTAGGCTATAAGAGAACAAATAAATCAACTGCCCATGAGAGTATAAAGAATTGAGTCAAAAATCCCAAGTTGGAAACAAGAAGAACTAGAAACCCTTGAACCTTCAATAAAGTCTAATCAATCAAAAAATCAAATTTTTAGGATTATTAATCTTATTAAAGATCCCATTATTTTACAAAATCCCTCCGTTCTTCTTTAATCTCCTCAATCAAGTAAGTTTCCAAGTTCATCATTTACCCCTCCTATGCCAATCCAAAATCAAGAAAGGGAGAAGGTTGTAGAAGCCAAAATGAGAAGTATTAAAAGTTTATTAATCCCCTCATATAATATTAAACTTGAATTTGTCCATGAAGATCAATTCATATCATAATGTAAGAGGTTGATTGTTGAGTGGAAAGAGAATAATTAAGCATCCATAACATAGGCTTCTTACACTCCTTTCATATAATTATTGAATGAAACTATTAATTCCAAATCTCAAAGTATTCTTAATTCCTATTCAATCCCAAATCACATTAAATAAAATTCCATAATGACCTATGTACCTCTTGACGCAATGGATTGCACCCGGGGGCAGGACGCCTAGCTCCTGCCCTTCCACACACAACAATGGAAACTCCCCTCTCACCTGTGGGACTGGTGAAGCTGGAGGGAAGAGTCTCTAGATAAGGGCTAGCTCCCTTTGATGTATCTTTTAGGCCCTAGTTTCTCCTACTACTAACAAATAAAATGAAAAAAGGTGGGGGGATGAAAAGGGAGAGAGAGATGCTAAAAATAGAACCTAAGCCTAAAAATGAAAAGGTGATACACCAAAAAAAGGTGACCCACCCAGCCTGAATATACACTTTTCACCAAGAAGAAGCACCCATACACTTCATCTGAAGTGGGAAGCTCTTCTTCAATAGTCAGCTAGGGGTCTGTAGAGATATAGGGAGGAAGGAACTACCAAAGGTGTTCTGAGACACACTTATGGTAGCCTATTCACAAGCACCTATATTCTTCCTATAGACACTTCTAGTAGACCTGCATAAAGGAGACTTCACAATGCACTAGACATGCTATAATCGATCTATGAAAAGCATGAGAGACAATGACTTAACACAAAATAAGAAGATAGACATATACTTTAAAGTGCAAGTCTAGATAGAGGTAAAAAAGCTAAGTCCTGATTCAAGGTAAAATTTGGCAGCTCTACCTTACAAGCCTGAGAGATTTTTGAGTAGAGTTTTGACTTAAGGCTAAGAGAGTGGATCCTTCTCAAATGAGAATTTTTACAATAAATAGAAAGAGGAAGAGAACTTGGCATTTTTTGGGAAAGATTTTGGTGCTCCTTTTGCAAGCTCGCCCATGTGTGCTCTGAGCCTTGGGAAGAGGGAGCCATTTGATTGTCAGCTCCTACTTTGACTTTGTCATCCCAATAGACTACTACCTTCAAGGCATTTGCACAGCTTATCTACTTATAAATGCAAACTAGAAGAAAAATAGGTTGCACCATTTGGTGACCATCTGGCAAGTGTTGTTCTAACTATAGGAATAAATCCCTGAGTTGACACCTCCTTTCACCACTTGGATGCTTTGTCTCTTTATGCACCTTGTCTCATCCTGGTTTTCTCTCCTTCTACTCTTTAAACCCTTGAGGGTGATCTTCTGGCAGGTCACTACATTCCTTAGGCTCTTTTCATGGTTGGTGCTTAGGTAATTCAAAAGCAAAAAGCTATTTCACTATCTTAAAATTGATGTCCACACCCATCATCACTTAAAAACAATGGCTAATTTGTCTTCTTGAAATTGATGATTTTTAGGATCTCACCATCCTTGGAAAAATTTTGTGGGCTTTTTTTATAGGTTTTTTCCTTCAATATTTTTCCCACAGACAAAAATTCTATGAGAATTGTCTCAGTCCTTTGTCCTCTTCTTTGTGCTGGCGGCCTTCCTCTAAATTCCTTCAAACTTGTTGTCTAAAGGAATTCCTTCAAATTTTTTTTTTGAAAGAATTCAAAGCCTTAAGTCTTTTTCACATTTTTAAAATCCTTTAGCTGCCTTCGAAGTGCTCTCTACCCTCCACAAGGGCTTTTAAACTCATAACTGCCCTCTACAAGGGCACTTGCCCTTCGGCTTTAGGATGCTCCCTTAAACCAAGCCATTGAAACAAGGCATTGAACCAATGCATTGAACCAAAAATGGTTCAATAGTTTAATGGTTCAACACTATGTGCCACTCCTTATTTAAATAAGCCTTTGAACTTCTCCTTTGAACTGAGTGTCAAACCAAGCTCATTGAACTGTCTAATAAACTGAGTGATTGAACCATCCAATTGAATTGAAGTGATTGAACCAAAGAATTGAACCAATGTTTTGAACCAAGCTGAAGCAACCAACTGAATTGAACCAAGGCTGATGAACTTGAGCTTTGAACCAAAGTGTTGAACTTAAACTGTTGAACTTAGCTGTTGAACTTTGCATTGAACTCGAGCGATGAACTTGCTGATTAAACCAAGGCATTAAACCAATTCAACAGTTCAATGGTTCAATGATGCAAACCTTCCTTGTGAATTTCTTCAGACAAGAGCCTAAAGAAGCTTTGTAAAACCTAACACTCTCTAAATTGATTCTTCATGCACCAAAAGACTAACCTGCAAAGTCCATAGAAATAGACCTTTAGAGTCGGTATAAATAGACCTATAGAGTCTGTAGAAATTTTATAGAGTCTGTAGAAATGGATAGATTCATGCAAAATCAAAAAATGAAATGGCCTAGAATATTAGGGACAAAAGGGGACTTATTTTTTAGCCTATTAGGCAAAAAATGGTCAATAAATTGGTGACTCCCAAGGGAAGCATGCCTGCTATACTTAGAGACTAATTGCCTTATGGTCCATTGGGCATGGAGTCAGAATGTAGCTTTGAAGAAAGGTTAGCAATAGCTCGAAATATCCAAGAATCAAACATGAATTTTTTACCCCACACACAAAGGAAAAACACACAAGGCTAAAAACACTACTTGTGAAAATTACACTTAGGGAAAGCAAGAAAAGAAACTAAAAATAACTACTATATACAGCTAACTAGGTACATCTGCTTCCCTCCTAGATCAAAGGGAAAAATTCTTAAGTCTGCTTCCTAGCAAGGAAACTTATGGTGCCAGAGAAGTGGCTGAATGAAATGGAGAGTTGGTGACCCGCTCCTCTTGCCTGCCACCTAGGTTGGCTTGTATCCAAGTGGATTAGATTCAAACATGATTCTAACATATACATACTTTATTTGGTCTTGGAAGCTTGCCTCCTATTAGTTCCTCATGCTGGTGTATCTTATCAAGAAATCAATTATGGTTGGATCATCACCATAAGCCCCTTAATATGCATCATTGACTAGCTTGTTCTCTTCTACCTCATGCTCAGGTTCCACAATATGACCATCCTCCTTGATGATTTCAAAGAAAGTATCTTCAGATTCACCAACCTCTTGAAGGGATAAATCTGAAATCTTGTAGCCCATTTACATACTTGTTTAAGTCCCAATGCTACCTTCTCCACTCTTAACCAACTCATAGCCCCCTTGAAGAATAGTGTAACCTACCCCAATGACTTCAAACAAATCATTCAAATCATGGTAAAGAAAGTGTCCATGCCCCTCTGTAATGTCTTGCAAAATGAGAAAAGGGGCAAAAATCACTTCTTCATCATCAAAGATAGAGGCAAAAGCTTGTGACTTGTCTTCTTGTTCATCAAAGGGGGTGCCTATGGTGATCTCCTCCTTGTTTTCACTCATGAAGTATCCCTGATCAGTCATGAACTGAGCATAATCCTCTTCAATTGCTTCCTTTAAGACAGGTTCTTCCTTGAGAAGGGGTGAAGTGGAAGGCTGACGGATGAACTCATGTGGAAGAGGAGGTTGTCCTTAAACTAGAATTGAATGATTCTCCTCTTTCCATTTAGTTATCACTTCATATATATCAGGTGTGGCCTAATAGCTCTCTTGGAGATGTGTAGGTGGGGTGTGTTCAGACATGGAATGTGCCATTGGGTCTGAACCATCCATCACACACTGGTTGAGGAATCTCTCTCTAGATTCCAACTCTACAATCTACTTGTCTATATCCTCTTGGAAGAGCCTATCTTGGAGGTCACAATCATCATCGAGAGCATGAGCAGCCTCATCTTCTTCAAGGTTTTGAGCAAAACCTTTCTCCTCCTCTCCCTTTCTACCCTAAGATTCCACTATTTTCTTCCAACTCATGATCTTGGGATTGGAATCTTGCTCTTGTGAATAGGTAGCAACTTTATCCTCTTCAAGTTCCTAGGCTAGTTCATGATGTTCCTTCTTCCAGCTTGAAATTTGGAGATCATGTTGAAAGACTTGAGGAGGTTGGGGAAGATTTGGGAGGGTCTGCTCATGTACAAGAAGAGCTATTTGAAAAGAGGTGTGTTGAAAAGCTAGGCATACAGGGTTGAAGGCAGGATCAATTGATGCATCAGATGAGCCAAAAAGATCAAGTGCCATCTGATAGAAAGGATTTGGCACACAAGAGGGAGTTTTGTCTAGAATAGGAGGGGGTAGACCTTGGGCCAAAATTTCTTGATTTTCATCCCTCCACTTTACCAACACTTCATCAATATTGAAATTAGCTTGTGGATTGGTGGAAGGGGTGTATTTTGGCGTCGGCTCCTCTACAAAGTGTAAAAACTCCATCTCTCTTTCTCTAAGCAGTCTCATCTTAGCCTCTAATTACTTAATCTGCTTAGCTATATTATCCTCATTTTGTACTCTTAGAGCTCATAGGAATCATTATAAATATGGGGAGTGCATGAAGGTTTCCATGAAATGCAAGAAGTTTCCTAAGGAAGGGTGGGAGGGACTTGAAAAGGACTAACCTCATTTTATACCTCACACTCTTGGACAATGTCTTTCTCTTCCTTGCAATTCCATGACTCAACCACTTTATTCTAGCTCAAGATATTTGGACTGGGCATCTCTTTTTGGGGTGATGGGGCCACAATGTGAGAGGGTAGTGAGGGTTTGGATTCCACTTCCCTTACTACCAAAATGGACTGCTGCATCTAAAGATTTTCCAATTCAATTTGTTTATCAAGATTAGCCTTAAACATAAGATTTACTAATTCAGAACTCTCCTCAACATGATTAGGTAAAGGACTTTGACAAGCTTGACTTGGCTTATAAACAGGGGCTGTGTATGACTAATATGATACTTGGGGAAGCGAGTATGCTAGTTGATAGACTTGGTAAGGCTACCTCTCATAAATACTTAGCTTGTCTTCCAAAGATGTAATCATACCACCCACATCCAACATCTCACTTGTAAGCCTTTGCCAATTGGCTCTTTTAATAGGAGCCCATTCACTCTTAACTTGATCTAGTGGATTTCTCACATGATGAACGACATGATCAAGAATTTCTTGGCCACATCCCCTTCTGGTGTTAAGATCTATTACATACTTTTCATATCCTAGAATTTCTCATTTGAAGGTGGAAATGGGTTGATTGGCAAAGAGACTGTGTTGAGAAGGAGAAGTGACACATTGAGAAGACTGGGTAGAAGGCTAATATAGCTTATGATAGGTTTAAGACTAGTCATATCAAATCTGATAAGGATCAACATAAGGATGGTAAGGATCATAACTAGACTAGCCAAGGAAAGTAGGTTTCATGGCTCTAAATGATGGAATTATACATACTAAGTTATTATTTCTTGATGGTACTAGAACTGCTTAACCAGTTGATTTAACTCAGAGTCGCCATTGGTGTTGATGCAAAAGCCTCCAAAGGCTAGTTGGTTAAAGAACACACCAAAAATTCTTCAACTCTTTAGACAACACTTGTTCTATTTGGTCCCATCGAGCATGCCAAAAACTGTTGACATAGTGGATTTCACCAGGGGGTAGGATGCCTAGCTCTTGCCCTTCCACATGCAACAATGGAAACTCCCCGCTCACCTATGGGACCGATGAAGTTGGAGGGGAGAGTCTATAGATAAGGGCTAGCTCCCTTTGATGTATATTTTAGGCCCTAGTTTCTCCTACTGCTAACAAATAAAATGAAAAAAAGGGGGGGATGAAAAGGGAGAGAGAGAGATGCTGAAAACAAAACCTAAGCCTAAAAAATGAAAAGGTGATACACCAAAAAATGTGACCCACCCAACTCGAATATACACTTTTCACTGAGAAGAAGCACCCATACACTTCATCTATAGTGGGAAGCTCTTCTGTAATAGTCAGTTAGGAGTCCATAGAGATACAGGGAGGAAGTAACTACCAAAGGTGTTTTGAGACACACTTATGGCAGCCTATTCACATGCATCTATATTCTTCCTGTAGACACTTCTGACAGACCTACAAAAAGGAGAATTCACAATGAACTAGACATGTTTTAATCAATCTATGAAAAGCATGAGAGATATTGACTTAACACAAAAGAAGAACACAAACATATACTTTAAAGTGCAAGTCTAGATAGAGGTAAAAAGCTAAGTCCTAATTCAAGGTAAAATCTGGTAGCTCTGCCTTACAAGCCTGAGAGATTTTTGGGCAGCGTTTCGCCTTAAGGCTAAGAGAGTGGATCCTTCTCAAATGAGAATTTTTAAAATATATAGAAAGAGGAAGAGAACTTGGTATTTTCTAGGAAAGATTTTGGCACTCCTTTTACAAGCTGGCCCATGTGCACTCTGAGCCTTGGGAAGAGGGAGTCATTTGATTGTTGGATCCTATTTTGACTTTGACATCCCAACAGACTACTCCCTTTAAGGCATTTGTGTGGCTTGTCTACTTATAAATGTAAACTAGAAGAAAAATAGGCCACACCATTTGGTGAGCATTTGGCAAGCACTATTCTAATTGTAAGATTAAATCCCTGAGTTGACACCTCCTTTCACCATTTAGATGCTTTGTCTCTTTATACACCTTGTCTCATCCTAGTTTTGTCTCCTTCTACTCTTTCAGCCCTCAAGGGTGATCTTTTGGTGGGTTTCTACATTCCTTGGGCTATTTTCATGGTTGGCACTCAGGCAATTCAAAATTAAATGGCTATTTCACTATCTTAAAATTGACATCCGTGCATCCTTCATTGCTTAAAAACAATGGCTAATCTGTCTCCTTGAAATTGACAATTTTTGGGACGTCACCATCTTTGGCAAATTTTTGTGGACTTTTTTTATGGGCTTTTTCTGCAAGTTTTTTGCTTCAAGCTTTTTCTCGTAGACAAAAAGCATATGAGGATTGTCTCAGTCCTTTGTCCTCTTCTTTGTATTGGCGGCCTTCCTCCGAATTCCTTCAGACTTTTTGTCTAAAGGAATTCCTTCAAACAAAAAGTCTAAAAGAATTCAAATCCTTAAGTCTTTTTCACATTTTTAAAATCCTTCAGCTACCTTCAAAGTGCTCCCTACCCTCTGCAAGGGCTTTTGAACTCAAAACTACACTCCTAAAGGGCACTTGCCCTTTGGCTTTAGGATGCTCCCTTGAACTAAGCCATTGAACTGAGGTGTTGAACCAACACGTTAAACCAAAAATGGTTCAATGGTTCAATGGTTTACCACTGCGTGCCACTCCTTATTGAACCAAGACTTTAAACTTCTCCTTTAAACCAACCATTAAACCAATTATTAAACCAATTTATTTAACCAGTTCAATGGTTCAAACATTTGTTGAGCTGAGCCTTTGAACTGAGCATTGAAAAAAGCTCATTAAACCATCTGATGAATTGAGTGATTGAACCAAAGTGATTGAACCAAAGCATTGAACCAATGCATTGAACTAAGCCAAAGCAAACCAACTAAATTCAACCAAGGCTGATGAACTTGAGCTTTGAACCAAAGAATTGAACTTAAACCATTGAACTTAGATGTTAAACTTTGCGTTGAACTCGAGTGATGAACTTGCCAATTGAACCAAGGCATTGAACCAGTTTAATGGTTCAATGGTTCAATGATGCCAACCTTCCTTGTGAATTTCTTCAGACAAGAGCCCAAAGAAGCTTTATAAAACCTAACACTCTCTAAACTGATTCCTCATGCACCAAAATACTAACCTATAGAGTCCATAGAAATAAACCTCCAGAGTCCATAGAAATAGACCTGCAAAGTCCATAGAAATTCTGCAGAGTCTGTAGAAATGGACAAATTCATGCAAAATCAAAGAATGAAATGGCCTAGAATAGTAGGGACAGAAGGGGATCGATTTTTTTTCCTATTGGGAAAAAAATGGTCAATAGTACCTATGATACAAAATGGAATCTCTTTCCTTCCCACTATATCCCTTTTTGATGGAGGACCTATTGTATGGAAGGTGAAAAAAGAACATCTAGGTGAAGAGGATAGTTTGTCAAAAAAAGATGATCAAGAGTTGTGTTAGTCAAATGATATTCAATTTGGCATAGAACAGGATCATTTTTCATCCCTTGATGATCAAAATCAACTTGTAACTAAAATTTAGACTCAATAGTTCTATCATGAAGATCTTCAACATAATATGGTAATAATTAGTGAAATTACAACAATGGTTTCACAAAGTAATATCCCTAGACATGAGCTAAGTAAAGATAAAAAATAATATGTAATGGTTCCTATTGAACCTAAAGAATCTACAAGTGAGGATAATTTTTTTTTTATGAAGAGAGTTAGTAATACCTTGATTTGATTTAAGACATTGATAATCTTTGTAGGCCTACACCTTCTTGTGAATACATTGACAAAGTAGTTACCATTTTTGGAAAGTATGTTTAATAATATGTTGATAAAATTATATCTTAATAAGACCCTAATGAATCTATAGATTAGTATTTATATCTCTTTAAATATCTTGAACAATTTGTAGCAACAGATAATCAAAATGACATCTCTCAAAATGTCATAAAAAGCCAAGAAAATTATTATAGTGGGCCATTAAAGGCTAAAGTTGTATTTGTTCCTATTGATCAGAATGTGGTTACATTGGAGACATTTATTAACATTGAATAAAACAATTAGGTGATAATTAAACCACATGAATATTTTGTTTATATTGGAGATATGTTTATTTCAGTTGATTCATTTTGAGAAAAGTTAAAGAGTTTGACAAACAAGAAAAGAACTGATTCAACTAGCATGGAGCTCAAAAAGTAGATTATTCCTCATATTTTTCAACAACATGGAGAGAAAATTATATGTTTTTCTATTTTATCCAGGTGTATTTTAAGTTTTGTACATAGTGTTTTTATATTTTCGCTTTCCTCTAAGTGTTATCTTGCATAATTTTTAGTTGGTAGTTGTTTTAGTTTACAATTCCCTAATTGATTATGTAAAAATGTTTTAGTTGATTTAAGGATAATTTAGTTTAATATTTGGTTATTTTTTAATAAATTCATATCCCAATGGCTAATTCTACTAGTCTTGGGTGTTTAGTAAGAAAACATCCCAATAGGGCTACTAAGAATGTTGACAAATTTTATCACCATTGGTCAAAGTTGCTTATGTGTAGGTTTTAAATAAGGATACATTCATAGATTTAAGACTTATGAGGTTATGAAAAACAAAATTAATAACCCATATACCCTAAACCATGCTCAAGAACAACTCATAGGTCTAATTTTTTGTAGAAGTTCCTTCTATTCCTTTAATTAGCTAGTTGTAAGCTAGTAAGGGCAATGTTCAAATGCTCAGTTCATGAAGGAGAATAATATCTGGTTATAGTGGTATTATTATAATATATTTTAACTTATTAATTCAATATTAAATTCATATATTTTAAGTTATAAGGGCTTAACTTTATGAACAATAGTTAAGAATGAAAGGTGTTATAAACCCTTTTAAACCCCTAATAGCTCAATATTAGGAGAAGAGTTTGATTTTTTTATTTTTTTAAAAATATATTTGATTAATAAATAAAATTAATAAACCTTTATAATAAAAATTTTGATGCAAAAAATGGAGAAAGGCAAAGGTAAATGTTCCAAGGTTTCAAGCAAGCAAAATAGATGGTCAGAAAAGACATTTTTTGAGAGGTTTAGGTGATTTGTTGAAGATATAAAATGGTGGGGATGTATATAGGGGTTATTATTTGTTATAATTAAAAATTAAATAGATATTTATGAATCATAAAACTCAAGTAAAAGGTAAAACTCAGACCTCTAGGCACTCAAAAATGAGAAAGTGCAAGCTAAGAAAGATTAAAAAGTCCATATTTTGAGTTTTATCAAATTAAAAATATTTAAATTTTACATGTAGATATAGTTTTATGTCCTTTAATATTTAATATTGGTTTAATTTATTTAATTTACATTAGTGGAGATGAAATGGCAAGACATATGTCTATTCATGAAGGAAATCAAGGGTTTTCACTAAATTGCTCACAAATAGAGTTAGAAATGATTGTTTTAGATCCTTGCAAGGGAAAAAATGATTTTATAGAATGTAAAATACATGTAAAGGTCTAAATAAATTATCATATAGTGAAAATAAATATAAAATAGGTTCATATCAAAGAAAAACATCTCTAGGTCACCCTATGGGTAGCAAGTAGATACTTTTTTGTGAAAATGTTTTGGGAATTTGGGATTTGTAAAGATTTTCAAAATTTTCTAGGTCTTACCCATTTATACATATCAAATTATAATATTATTATTGTATATTAATTATTATAACTCATTTTATATTCCCAAATATAAATTAGGTATTCTTGAGGCTTAAAGACCATAAAAAGATAATTTTTGAAGTTGTATGTGGAGTTTAGAGCTAAAAATTAATTTGCAGGTCTATAACACCATTTTCATGATGTTAAAATCTTAATTATAATTAATATATAATAAAATAATTCAAACTCATCAAGTTCCAGGTTCTCATTATGCATTCAAAAAGCTTATCAAAACCACATAAGATGAATATATCCAAGAAGGACTAGTATGGAGAGTTGTGATTGTTCATCATCAAATACACTCTTATAATGGATATTTCATGATTTTTTCAAATAGCATAAAAATTAAATATTTTCAATTCTAATCCACCTTGGAGGAAGAAGATTGTCAAAATTTTAATCAATTCATTAAAACCCCTAACAACCTTGTGTAGTCAAACACATTTTCTCTTTGCTAAGTGAAGATCCTGAAAAGGTTCAGTGTTTGTCTTAAAACATAGACCCAAGGTGTCAATAAGAGTTAAAAAAATAATCACAAAATATCTCTCTCATAATATGCCCCATTTGAGATAATTTTAGAAGATTTTTAGTCATGTTAGATGTTTTTCAATGATGTCTCCAAGGTGGCCAAGGTTATTGATGAGGTGTCATGTGTGCTAGAATAATAATGACAAAGTGTTATTCAATGTTCATGCATATTTATTTATTGTTTGACTTATATAGGAAATTTATGGATGTTTTTAATAGTATTTAAATGTTTTATAGACCCTATGAAGTGTTATGAGTGCTTGGAGTGCTTCTGGAAGTGAAAGAAATTCATCAGAGAAATCATATGAGTGTTTATGTTCAAGTAGTCATCTTGATAGATACGACTGAGTGAGCATATTGATGACATAATCTTTCACATATGTGAAGGTTTAAAGATAATTTGATACATGTATGGATTCCCCTTTGTGAGGACATCATATGGTTCAATTTTTATGTCTAAACATGGAGCTTAGCAAAAGTTATTAAGGTGTAAAGTTGGCCTCTAAGATAGAGTTCACTAAGTTCCCATACTTAGCCAAATTTACATTATCAAGTATCTATGGTCATAATTTAATTAGATAAAATATATAATTATTAGAATTTAATCTAACTAGATAATAATCCAATGTAGTGGTTCAAAGTCAAATAGTCAATATTGTATGCACTAGTGACGTGTTATAATCATGAAGTTTGAACAATATATCTAACGATGAGCATGAAACATATCAAATGAAGATCCATGGTGAGAATATGACTACATAATTAGAGATAAATGGTGTGTTTTAATTCCAATAATCAATATTTCACATAGGTCTACCAAGTGTTAGAAGCTCATTGGAGTCAAATAGTCAATGTGCTTAGAAGGCTCGTGAGGGTGCCAAGTGTCATAGATGCCTATGTATAAGATTAGTGGTGAGAAATTCAAAGTTAAATATAGGAATATTGTGATAAAATTTATGAAACACATTTTATCAATATTCTAGGGAAAATGAGATGAGGACAAGTGTTAGTTATTTTGTATTTACATAGTGATTGTTGTAATTTGAATATTCAAATTTGTGAAGGAAAACTAGTGATGGATTTTTGAGCTATAACTTTGGCATATGCATAATTTGATAAGAGTGTAAAAATAAAATTTTAAAAGGAATTAAAGATGCATCCATATAATCTATTTATAAGGTTTGAACATTTTTACAATCAAAGCTATAGAGCTTCAAAGTTGACTATTTATTCATTCATGGTGTTTTTGTGTATAGAATATTGTTTAAGTAATTTGTGATTTATAATAAGAGTGTTTTAGTGGGATTAATATTTTAAATATGTATTATAGGTCATATTGAGTGGACCCATGTATTTAAAATTGATCTTGTGTTCTTTCTTTTCTCGACTATGTGCTAAATGAATGAATAGGCCTACATGAGACCTATAAGGGCTACTGAGGCCTAATTGAAAGGGGTAGCTACTTAAGTGTGACCCATGGATGTGATGGCTGACTTATATTGAGATATGTATTAACATGTTACATTTCTTAAGTGTTAAGGCAAGTATTATGGCTGACCTAGAAGTCGTTATTCATGAAGACTCTATAAAGAGTGAAGACAAAGGCAATGGTTTCTAGACATAAATGTGGATGTGTTGAGAGAAAAGAAGATAGAGATAAATTAAGGAGATAATAAGGAGTGTGCTTAGTGGATGGAATAAAGTATAAATTATATTGAGGATGAGATAATAAGCCTATAGTGATACAAAATGGGTGTTTGTATTCATTTCTTATATGAGTAGGTTTGAGGGTGTGTGATGAGTTGAAAGATAGTGTAGAGATGAGTAAGTGGAGAGTCAGGCAAAAGAAAACATTTGAAAGAGAAGGTAAAAATTAGCTAAGACCATCAAAGAGTGTATAGGATCAGTCATACTTGTATAATAAAGTTGATGAAGGTGACCACATAGGTCATTAGACCTAGTAAGCCTAAAAGAGGTAGATTGAGTAAGCTCTAGAGGATATTTGAGAGTGATCCAAAAGTTGTTTTGGATGCATGGATTATGTGTGAAATTTTGTGAGAGTGTAAATGGAAAAGAGTGAAATTAAGATAAGTCTATAATTAGGTGTATAAGACATCAGATCATAGGTAGAGATCAGATCAAGGTAGCTGAGTTGGTGTTTGGTTACCTAGGGGGTTGGCTCCTCCTTGTGGCATGGGTGTCTCACTAAACTAAGGGATAGGTGTTCCTTAACTAGTGGGTGATGGTATAAATTTTGGATCATATTTTATAATAATGTAGGTGATATTTAAAGGTTTAGTGGGTTTTATCTCGAATGGGGTTTCCCACATATATGTTGTGTTCATGTGATGTATGCTCTTATGTATGCTTTGGATGTATGTGCTTTCATGTTTATATTCCTTGATAAATTTGATGTATGATGAATGATTAATGTTTGAGGAATTAAATTGGATTATCTATCATCACTGATTCACCCCCCTCTTAGTGATTGTACTTCTAACAATTGGTATCAAAGATGGACCTTCTTTCCAAGTTTAACGACTTGAAGGTGATCCAAAGTACAATATGACTAAGAAGTTGAGGAAATAAATTTTGGAGTTAAGGTCATTGGTCAATGCTCTTCAAGAACAAGCCAAGGCATTCATGAAACAAAGATAAAAAGAAAGTATTTTTTAAATCAAGGTTGAGGGAATATGTGAAATAGTCAAAGAAGATAATATGACCATTTTAGATCTCAAGGATCAGTTAAGGGTTTTAAAAAAAATCTAAGTTCAAAAGAGGAAGAATGTAGACATCTCAAGACTCAGTTAGAAGAGACAAATGCCAATTTGAATAAAAAACAAGGTGAGCATGATGAGTTGAAGTCCAATCTTGATTCTATAAATATTATTTAAGTGAAATCATATATAATGAAGGATGGCATGGTTAAAGAAGCTAAGAGGGATGATGATACTATCTAAGTTCTTAGAATTTAGTTGGAGGTTACAAGTTCAAGTATGAGAGCTAAAGAGGATGAGATCATTCAATTGAAAACCAAGATAGATTGTTTGAGGGATGAGCATGAGAAATTTGTTGTCAAGGTAAACAAGATTGAGAAAGAGTAAAATAGGTCAGCTTAAGACAAGAAGGATGAAATCACCAAGATCAACAAGAAAATATCTATCAGGCACCCAAGTGCCATGAGGTATGAAAGATATTTTAATGCTGATTGTTATAATTGTCACAAGTTTGGTCATAAGACAAGAAATTGTAGAAGGAAGATAAATTAGTCAGCTAGAGGTATGGATAATGTAGTCTATTATAATTATCATGACATGGGACATATTGCTAGATTCTAATCTAGAATGCATGGGAAAAGATTAACCTAGGTATGGAGAACAAAGACAATTAATCCTGAGCATAATGAACCTAAGAGACAAGATGTTATGTTTATTTATATTCATAATATTCATCAAATAGAAGGTATGAATGATGTTATTTGATTATGTTGTAATCAAGTTGGTCATATTGTAAAATATTGTAAAATTAAGCTCTCAAGTCATAAAAATGTGCATGAACATCTTAGTATGCTTATGAAAGGTCAATCCTTGGAATGGAATCCTAAGGAAGTAAAGACCAAAAAAACTAATTTAGTTGAGTTGAAAGATTAAGGTGGACTACTTGATAAAGTAAAAGAGGAATCAAATATGAAAAAGGTTCTAGAATGCTAAAAGAATCTATCATCTATCCAAATAGAAAATCAAAAATCAAAAGTCAATTCAAGTTAAGATCAAATAAAAGATCAAAGTGCCAATTTAGGCCAGTTTGGATGGATGTATGGATCTAAAATAACATCTTCTTGTTTATGAGTAAGTTTCATGAAAATAACTTGAATTTTCAACAACCATTGATGAGGCTCTTTCTTCAGTTCAAAAGGTATGTAATGAATCTTCGTTGTCTTCATATATTTTCGTTCCAATCTTAGAAGAAAAGGAGAATATTTTAGTGGATGAGCATGTTGCTTATATTAAACTTAATAAGAATAAGAATAACTATCAATATCAGATGACCAAGGAGGAGAAGGAATATGAGGATTTGTGGGAAGCTCCTAGTTTCACATTGTTCTAGGATATTATGGATTAGGGTGTCTATATCTAGGCTTCAAGGAGACACTTGATAGTAAGAGGAAGAATTTTTGGATTCCATTTGAGCTTTGGATGATGTTGTAAGACAAGAAAGGTCATAAGAAGATGTGTTGGCTTGCTATGGAAGGACATGATTTATAAAATATATTTATGGACATTAATCCTAAAATCAAAGTTTTGGTAATTCTTGACGGATGGTCTAGTTAGTTAGTGAATATGATGGAGAATGTAGTTGTGCATGCAAGATCTGTAGGTAGGAAATATATGTTTTTAAGTATCTAATCAAGGATGATGAGTTTCCAAGATATTATATTGTATATAAGGATATTTTGAAAGGTTTAAAGACTTGTGCATGATGTGAGGGGGGGCATATGTGAGATGTTCTAGTCATGGTGGAGATATGAAGTAGTCTGCTACATATGTGAACTCAAGCATGTTTATATGATGACTTGATCAACCCAAGTTAGGTGCATTTAAAATATATTGAACCCTCATGCATAAACAAAGGTGGATATTTGTAAATGGTCAAGTCCTAGGATCATAGGAATGTGTAATTTGAATGTGAGAGAGAAGGTATGGAGGTAATTTTATTGATTCATCATTGTTGGAAATGGTCTAAAGATTTTCAAAAGGGTACCTAAGCTTAGGTGACTTATGGGAGTCCCTCTTATTATTTTCAAGGTAATTTCATGTAGTTTTTGGTGTTCATGTATGGTTTGTATTCATAGAATCTATGTATTATCAAAGAAGAGTGTAGTCATGGAGCATGTTTGAGAAGATAAAGATAAAAATAGGTATGCAAAATGTTAGGGGGATTTTGTATCATCTCTTAGAGGTGGTCCTTTCTTATTATTTGTCCTTGAAGTCTTTTTAGGTCCACAAGATCAAGAGTTGATCTTACTTCATCATTATGTCAAAGGGGAAAAAGTGATTTGTATTGGTGTTGACAACAATGACAAAGGGGGAGATTTTTAAAGGTTTTTAAATGATGTCTCCAAGGTGACCAAGGTTGTTGGTGAGGTGTCATGTGTGTTAGAATGACAATGAAAAATTGTGATTCAATGTTCTTACATAGTTATTCAATGTTTGACTTAGATAGGAAATTTGTGGATGTTATTGATAGTGCGGACATGTTTCAGAGAGCTTATGGGGTGTTATGAGTGCTTGGAGTGATTTTTTAAGTGAAATTAATTCAAAAAATAAATCATATGAGTGTCTATGTTCAAGTAGTCATCTTGATAGATAAGGTTGAGTTAGTAGATTGACGGCATCATATTTCACACATGTGAGGTTTTAGAAGAAGTTTAATACATGGATGGATTACCATATATGAGGAGATCATATGGTTAAAGTTTTAGGTTTGGACATGGAGCATAGAAAAAGTTATTAAGTTGAAAAGTTGGCTTCTCCAATAGAGTTCACTATGTTCCCATACTTAACCAAATTTACATTATCAAAGATCTATGGTCAGTGTTTAATCTGATCATAGATATAATTGTGAAAGTTTTATTTAAATGGATAAGGATCAAATGGTGTGGTTCAAAGACAAATAATAAATATTGGATGTGTTAGTGACATGTGTCACAATCATGGAGTTTGAGTAGTAGATCTAATGATAAGTGTGAGATG
Source organism: Torreya grandis (assembly GCA_037957365.1). Taxonomy (NCBI): domain Eukaryota; kingdom Viridiplantae; phylum Streptophyta; class Pinopsida; order Cupressales; family Taxaceae; genus Torreya; species Torreya grandis. The sequence goes on along the minus strand of JARHVA010002343.1, from coordinate 1,941,071 downwards.
AGCATGAAACATGTCAGGTGAAGATCTAATTGTGAGCATATAAATGTGTAGTTAGAGATAAATAGTGTGCACTAAGATAAATAGTCAATATTTTATGTGGGGATACCAAGTGGTGGAAACTCATTAGAGTCAAATAGTTAATGTGTTCAGAAAGCATGCAAGGGTGTCAAGTGTCATAATCATGGATGCATATGTCTAAGATCAACTATGAGTGATGTAGAGTTAAATCTAAGAGATTACAAGAAGATTTATGGAGTTAATTTGATCAAAATGATAGGGAGCATGAGATGATGACAATTGTCAATTATTTTCTATTTACATAGTAACCATTTGAGTTTGAATATTTAAATTTGTGAAGGAAAACTACTGATGGGTTTTTGAGCTATAACGTTTGATATATGAAAAATTTGATACTAGTGTAAAAAGAAAAGTTGAATAAGAATTCAAGGTTCATCCATATAATTTATTTAGAAGGTTTGAATTTTTTTACAATAAAAATTGTGAACCTCTAAAGTTGACTACTTGTTCATTCATGGTGCTTCTGTGTATAAAATATTGTTTAAGAAATTTGTGCTTTAGCAGAAGAGTGTTTTAGTGGGATCAATCCTTTGAGGATGTCTTAGAGGTCATATGGAGTGTAACCAAGTATTTAAAAGTTATCTTGTGTTTTTTTTTCTTGATGAAGTGATAAATGGATGAATAGGTTTCTATGAGACCTATAAGGGTTACTAAGGCCTAATTGAAAAGCGTAGCTTCTTAAGTGTGAGCCATAGATGTTGTGTCTGACATGTATTGAGCTATGTGTTAGCGTGTTAGATGTATTAAGGGTTAAGTCAAGTATTATAGATGACCTAAATGTTTTTATTCATGAAAACTCTATAAAGAGTGGAGACCAAGGAAATGCTTTGTTTATATACTTGAATGTGGATGTGTTGAGAGAGCAGATGATAGAGGTCAAGTAAGGAGATCATAAGGAGTGTTCTTAGTGGATGGACTAAAGTAAAAATCAAATTTAGTATGAGATAAAAATCCTAGAGCTATCCAAAATGGGTTTTTGGATGTATTTCTTGTATGATCAAGTTTGAGGGTGTGATGAGTTGAAATATAGAGTAGAGTTGGGTAAGTGGAGAGTCAAGCAAAGGAGAGAACCTCTGTAATATAAGGTACATGTCAGTGAGAACCATTAAATAGTGTAAAGGATTATTCATTCTTGTCTAATCAAGTTTATGAAGGTGAACACATAGGTCATTGGACATAATTATCCTAGAAGAGGTAGATTCAGTGAGTAAGGTCTAGAGGTTATTAGAGAGTGATCCAAAAGGTGTTTTGGATGCATGGCTTGTGTGTGCAAGTTTTTTAGAGTGTAAAGGGAAAGGAGTGCAAATGTAAAATAGTGTAATTAAGATAAATACATCATTAGGTATAGAAGACATCAGATCAAAGGTGGATATTAGATAAAGGTAGTTGAGTGGGTGCTTGGTTACCTAGGATGTTGGTTCTTCCTTATGGGATGGTTGTCTCACTAAACTAAGTGATGGGTGTTCCTTGATTTGTGGATGTTAATATAAATTTTGGATCTTGTTTTATATGATTATAGTCCATCATTTAGGGTTTAATGGGTTTTATCCCCCAAGAGGGTTTCCTACATATATGTTGTGTTCATGTGATGTATGCTCTTATGTATACTTTAGATGTATGTGATTTCATGTTTATATTACTTGATCAAGTTGATGTTTGTTGAATGAGTAAGAGTTGATGAATCAAATTGGATTATCTAGAATTATTGATTTGTACCCCCTCTTAGTGATTGTACCTATAACAAGTCAAATAACAAGAATCCTTCAATCATTTATAAAAAGGTGGAGAACCAAAATGCAAGTGTGTAGAAATTAAGTTGAAGTATTTATCAAGTCAATCAGACCTATTTTCAACGAGGAGAATATCTATAAAAAAACATGTAATATCTCTCCTACTATGCCACCTTAGATCAATTTAAGGAGGTTAATAAATTTAAATATGTATGCAAGATACCTAAAAGATAACTAAAGTCAAACTACAAGATTAAATTAAGATAGCTAAATTCCAAATCCCAGATGCAAGTGAATATAATTGAAGTCACTCACTAGATATACGAAGAGACTAAAGGAGATTGAACAAGATATTCACAAAGAGTTAAGTAAAGATGATCAAGATCTCTTTAATATTGAACACCATCAATGCATGTATGGGAACCTTTGACTTTTTAGAACATTCAAACAAGCTTCTCTCTCTCTCCTATTCCATATTCCAAGAAAATAATGTTTAAAATATAATATAATACATATAAATTGAGAATTTTGGTGTATGATTTGAAGGTTAAGTTGAAATTGAGTTGAAGGAAAAGTGAATTATGACTAAGATGCTGACTCATCTTTATTTTAGGGATGCTTTGTCTCCTCTCTCATTCCTTCCTTTTCTATATGTATGTTCTCTTTTTAGGGAAGATTATGAGATTATAATTTTGGATATACATAAATTCTACCAAAATTTATACTACATAACCTTTGAAGCAATATGAATCTAATTTTTCCTCAATTTTTAGGTTGTTTATGAAGTATGTGTCTTATGTTCATTGATGTAACTTAGTGAATGATTTATTTTCCTATGCATATATCTAAAATTTTCACCTTTATGAATAAAATAAGAATTATTTTAGGTCATATAAAGTGTTTAAGTCTAATTGTTACCTAATTTGAAAGTGAATTCAACCAATGTTAATTCCTTCCAAGCTAGTGTGAGTGTTTGTAAAGACATTTATATGAATTACTGATGTAAGAGCCATTGTATGAAGATGAAGTGAATGTGTGTAAGTAATTTAGATTCCAAAGTGTATCAATTATAGGCATAATTAACTTTAATATTGGTTTATCCCTACAAATTTTTAGTTTTCATGTACAATTTTATCTTGTACATTTTCCCTTTACCCTTTTCCTAGTTAATAAATCACCAAATTAGAGAGTTTAGAGAGAAGTAGGTGAGTGTACCAAAGGTAACCAACCCTTTATCTAGAGATTATCTTGAATATAAGGTCACCCAAACCTTGTATATTTTCCATTGTATCAACAAGAGTGAAAACAAGCACACATTATTGCAAGAGTGTATTTCTGAGTGATAATAGTAACCATGTAATTTTTTAATCTTTAAACCATCTATTGAAAATTTACTAGTTTTGGGTTTATGTTATCAATCTGTGGATTTTTAATTTATGGTGGTGGATTACACATAGGTGTATTAGCATTTAAAAACACATGGACAACATTATGTGTTTGGTTAGGTGTGTTTATTGAGAGAAATTTTACTATTTAAGAATGATGGCAAAACCTATTGGTTTATATTAGGGGTAACATAACCACTAGTGATAGGCATGGACAAACATTATTGTATATAATAGGATCAAATTATTGATTACTTACCTATGTAAATGTAGGATTTGGAGGCATACAAGGATGATTTTTAGGTTCTACTATAGTGTGATCATAGGGAGAAATAATCATTTATTTATTGTTTACTTGAGGGAACACTTGATTTCCATGCATCTAATTTAAATGAATATGATTATAAACTAGATTTATGTTCAGGTACATAACTCTTAGAAATGGGTCCATCAAGGGAGTGTTCTACATGAGAGCCTAATTAATCATAAGGATTTTATTATATCCACTAGGTTATCCTAGTGATATTAAGGGAACAACACCATATCCTTATGGTACTTTTTATTGTCTAGTATTGACTACTTCATTATAGGCTAAAGAGAAAGATACAAGTGTTATCAGAGTACTTCTAATAAACATAGATGTCAGTGGATCAAGTGTTATTAGGTAAGTTTGAATATAATTACCTTATGCTAGGATAAATGGGTCTTGTAACCTCTAATATAAATTTTGTAAATGTGTATTAAAGAGGGTCATTGATTAATTTGGTTCCCTGTGAGCAAAAACAAAGTGATGATATAGAAGAACTAGATCAATAGGTAGCCTAAAGTGATTGACAAACACTATTTATATATCCTTAAAATAAGTAATAGATCCCTTTGTTAATATAATATACCAATAATAGGTATCTTCTCCTTAGGAGTAATGAAATCCGTGTTAAGCCACATCCTCATACTATACATGAGTTCAAATAAGGGCATCTTTAAATGCCTAAATATTTTTCTCAATGGTTTGAGTTCTGCTAGGTATGTACTTAAAGAATAATTTATAATTATTATTAGGTAAGTAATGAACAAGACCTAAGATATTCATAAGACAACCACCTACATGAAGATAGACAAAATTATCCATTAGTGGGTTTTGAGAAGCATCAAACAAATTGACAAAAGGAGCTATAATAGTTATAGGAGAAGTACCGACTAATTACATTTGTCTAGTTTTAAATATTCTTTTGTTTTCTCTAAGTTTCCTATGTTCATTAAGTTATAATATTTAGATTTCATTCTCAATAGATTATGATATTATTCATCTATTTTACAATGTGAATTTTTGAATACCTAAGCAAGGGTGAGGTTTCCAAAATGTTCAAGTTTTAGATTTTTGCTAAAAAATTAAGGTTAAAATATATTAGTATCCCTTTTTCTAGTGATGATATGTTGATGTACATTTAAATAAAACACTAATTTGGAAGAATCATAAAGGATGTCCACAAGAATAAAAATAGATGATAACTTAAAATATCCCATGTGGTCCCTTGTTTTAGCACCAATATGTTGATGTGTGTTTCAAGCACACAAAGGGTTAAAATAAGTGTAAAAGAGTGGGAAAAAAATTAAAAAATAATGATAAATATGAAATGTTTTGCTTATGCCCTCCTTTTAGCACCAATATATTGGTGGGTATTTCAATCATATAATAGGTTGGGAGAATCATAAAAGATGGCATAAGACCAAAACTAGATGATAAGTTAAAATATAGTATTCAAGGACCTCCTAAAAATAATATGTTTACATGTGTTTGAAGCACACAATAGGTTAGGAAAAATGTAAAGGAGGCATGTAAGATGAAAATGAATGATATGTTAAAATATCATGTAGACCCTCTTGCTAGCACCAATCTATTGATGGTTTATTTATCATACCAACATAGAAATTACAAGGACCATCTAACCTCTCATAAAAATATATCTACAAATCTCTCCAAGATTTATATCTACCAGGTCTTGGTGGATTAGATCCCACTCAGTTGGTTCATTTTAAATTATTCTATATAAGGTGCCTTTGCTAGTTTTAGAATATTTTAACAATATTTTAGTACTTAAAAATTTGAGATTTTTTTTGTTTTGTTGTTTACTTTTGGTGGGTTTTAAAAATATTTGGAAATGATAACATATGCATTCATTCACCAATAAAACAATGGATCTCGTGAAAGAAAAAACTTGAATTTTTAACTTTCCCATGTGAAGAAAAATTATCTTTGATGAGGGTTTCAAATTTAAATGAAAATAACTAATTTAAGTGTGTTCATTTCATTTCATTTATATATTAAACAATGCCATAATAAATTATGGATAATTTTTTTGAAATCAAAATTGACAATAAAATAGACTGCATTTAATATTTACCTATGTGATTAAAATTAGATTTTAAAGGGTTATTATATAACAATAACATGGGTGATTTATATTCTTGTTGATTTCATTATATTGACATTCAACATTACATTTAAAATAATATAATATTATATATATATATATATATATATGTATATATATATATATATATGTATATATATATATATATACATATATGTGTATATATATATATGTATATATATGTATATATATATATGTATATATATATATATATATATGTATATATATATATATGTATATATATATATATGTATATATATATATATATATGTATATATATATATATATGTATGTATATATATATATATGTATATATATATATATATATATAAGAGGAAATTAAAAAGTATGTGATATTGGAGGCAAATTTGATCCACTTGATGTACACAACCTAGGAAATCAATCCTTGTATTAGCCATCATTTACACAAATAGGTACGAAAAAGGTTCAATATTTTAATGAGTGTAAAAATTGAAAGAGACAAATCCACCATATTATTTGTGTAGGAAATGATAATATTCTTCCATATATTCAATTAGAATTCATAGATCCACTTGAGTAGTCTAACGATAGAGTTATTTACATTATAAATGAGCTCAATTTATCTACCATAACAATAGGGTATAAAATGAGAGGGATAAATTACATTAAAATTGCATAAAAATATGGAAGACTTTAAGTTTTTTTGGAGTAACAAAAAAAAAAAACGCTTAGAATCACTTGAATGGGTCAATATTTAGAACAAGATAGACCCATGTATAAATGTTTTCCTTCCAAAAGGTAGTTTCACACTATTAATGTAGACACCAACCCACTATCTCACTATATGTCATGCAACTTTCCCTTAATGCACTTTTCTAACCTATGAAAAGATTTAAAAAATTTGAATTAAAGCTCTCAAGTAAAAGAGTAAACTTAAGGAGATAGTAAGTAATTACACTAGAATAATTTATTAAAACTAAAGGTACTAAGACATCTTTGGTGGAGTCATATTTCCAATCATTCAAATGGTTTAAACAATTGATACCTATGAAAAAATTTATGGCCAAAAATCTAACTCATGCTCCAAAAGGCCATCCCAGACCTATTTGGGTTTTGGAAAATATGTAATCAAGTCATTAAATGCACTTTTTCTAATTTTCAAATTCCTAGACCTAATCTTCTAAAAAGTTCCAATTAGGTCCAAAAAATCAAAATTTTCAATCATAGACCTAATCTCATAAAAATTTCTAGTTAGCTCTTGAAAATCAATATTTTTAATCTTAGACTTAATGTCATAAATTTTTTGAGTTAGGTCTAGAAAATGAGAAATTAAAATCCTAAACCTAATATCATAATTTTATTTGGTTAGGTATATACATTGAGAATTTTAAATACTAAACCTAATCTCACAAAAAGTTCTTCTTAGTTATAGAAAATAAAAATTTGAAATCCTAGACCTAATCTCACAAAAAGTTCTGGTTAGGTCTATAAAATGAATTTTTAAAACATAGACCTAATCTCATAAAAAGTTCCAATTAGGTATATGGAACTTAGGATTTTAAATTAATACCAAATCAACTACAAAAGTCCTAATTACAACCAAAAAGTGAAAGTTATCCTCTGAAGAAAAAAAAAGATAAAAATAAGATATTAACACTAAAAAACAAGAAATTTGACCTGATTAATTGATTCAGGAAACAAGGCATGTTTAGCCAAGACTAGATTATGACCCAATTTAGCAAGTTTTTTCAAGTTTCGTAAGTGCATCTAAGGGCCAAGTGTAAAATAAAAAATAACTCGAATGAGCTTGGTTGTCTTAATAGGATAGTTTTTAGGAACCAAACTGATATGCAAATTGATATGACCCCCAAAGGGGTTCATAGAGATAACTAAGATAAACTTCAAACGCAAATTGGGAGGGTTAAACTCTAGATAAATACTAATTATCTTATATGAATGTATATTTAATAGATGTGATCTATATAATGGTAATGTTTATGGGACCCAATTTGGAATTTAAATTGTGGTGATTTACTAAGGAAACTTGGGAGTATTAATACTAACAAGCCATGAGCACAAGGTGGAGTGACTACAAAAGTAAAAAAAGGTTCCCTGATTTTGGAATGAATTAGGGCATGCTATGAAAATAATAACATGTTCTAGATAAATTTATTATAAATATCACTAAAGTAACCTAATTCTAACCTTAGGTTTAATCATTAACACTGTAAGAACTTTTTATTGATATTGAATCTCATATCTCATACTAAAATCAATTTATTTTGAACTTGGATTTTAAGGCAATTTACTATTATCCATACACATTTCCTTTCATTTTTATAGGATCTAAATTTTAGTTTTCATTTATTTTAATTTTAAATATATATATATATATATATATATATATATATATATATATATATATATGGATTTATTGGATGATCATTTTTTGTTCAATCTTTAATATGTTTTAATCCATTTCATATTCCTCTAATAATGAAAATCATTAACACATGATAAATAAATGAAATCACATGATAAAACACAACCATTATTAATATTGAATTTTTAATGAACCCTACTTTTTTTAAAAACATGACAAACAAAATGTTTTTTTTAGTAAACGTACTGAAAGATTCAACAAGTCTATAATAACTCAGACTCTATTTCAACTAATCACTAGAGGAAATTTTCTGAATTACAACTTCCTTAAGATTAAATCTTCTTGAGTACACTTTATAATAGAGTGGATAATCCCTTGAGGTATTTAATATTTGGATGTATAAGTTTAATTTCATTCCCTTATAAATTTAAACCCAAATATTCCCACAAGTGATTTCTACCATAAGACCAAATTAATAAGACTCAACCCTAATAGATTATTATTTTTTGGAAAATAATTTTCATGTTAATTAAGGTAAAGGAAACTCCAACTCATAAGTATTTCATTTTAAAATTAAATCATTAGAACAAAACAATCTATACACAAATGAATATGCTTTTTATTCACAGATATATCCATAAGTATGCTAGGTAAAACTACAAGATATACTTGCAAGGAATATTACTCAACTCAATACAAAAGTTACTACATTATGATTCATGCAAAAAAACTATCACAAGTAATAATTCATATTATTCATTGTAATTTAAGTTTAATATTAAGTTCAAGACATAAAATTAACAACCATGAATCATCAATCTTTATCAAGCAAAGAGGCATACTTCTCATAACCAATTGAGTTATAACTTATACCCATATTTAATTAATATCGAAAGGTATAGTAATTACCTCTTCATGTATTAAGAATGTTAAAATTAGTATCTAATTAGAGTATTATCCCTATAACTCTTATTATGATAAAAATTAATTTAGATACATAAAATGCTACCTAATAGATATATTTACACATCGATCTTAAGGGTCATAGTTTTTCTTATTATGTATTAATATTCCATCATATTAATCACAAACTATTTAAAAACTTAATAATAAAATATGTTTATTCATTTTCCATCATAAAATCCCATTTAGATATATTTTGCTTACGGGGACACTATTATTTTTCCTTTAAAAGTTATCCTCTTATGAGTGCCAAGTGAACAAACATTGAAAATATATAAAAGTAGCTTAAGAATTCAATTAATGCAAGTAAAATTAAGAAATGAATTGATGAATTTATTCATATATGAGAAACTTTATTCCACAGATCTCTTGTTTTATAATCCTTAACATTTATTTTAACCAAACATAACAAATATTTTCTCAATTATTTCGAAGCTTCTTTATTGGTTATCAACATAGTATAAAATAAATACCCCATTAATATTTAATAGTTAGATGGAATTAAATTTAGAATGTATGGATTCCAATATAACCATGAATGGTGGAATTCTAAAAGGAAGATAATTCATGAAAATAATAATTCAATAAAATAAACATGATCATTAATCCAATCATTTGGAAAGCATTATTAAATTTCACCATTACACAACTAAGTGTCGTTCAAGACAACATAGCCATTAATGTGGATAATGATATAACCAAACATGAAATATGAGTGGAATGTAATTAAATTTATCAAAGTAAATGTATTAAAAATCAACTACTAACTAAAGAAACCAATTGTCTTCAAATTTAGTTCATAACAACCAACATAACACTTCCTTCTTGACTATCACTTTACGAAGAATTAAGAAGAGTAATAAGCTATTCAATTAAGATAATATCAATTAACCATCTAAGATTAATGATTCAAGATCTTACTTATGAAATATTTAAGTAACTCTAATAATAATTTATTAATAAACAATGAAAATATCATCGTTAAATCTCTAACATAAATGACATTCCTTTTTAAAATAGGAGATAATAATCAACAACAATGCATTACAATCAAATGTAAAAGAAAATGCATTGCATTTACAAACCTTCAGAAACTTGTAGAAGGAAAACAAATAATCTTTTTCATTTCCAAAATAACTTAATCATTCTTAAACTATCTAGTCCTAACTCATAATGATCAAATTATTATAAAATAGACTACCATGGTTATTATCATCCATAAAAAAATTTAACACTTAGTGACATCCTAAAATAGCATAGACTTCCATATGCAATCCACATAACATAATTAATTCAATAACCATTTAATTTGAAAGACCCAAATTTGTTTAAAAATTGTAATGTCAACCAATTTCAATGAAAAGACATAAAACATATATAATTTTACTATGTGTTTAATTTATATTCACAATATTAACTAAGTAACCCAATCATGAATTAAAAGAAGCATATAGAATGGAAAACCACAAGTAATCAAATTTATAATGTCAATTATTATAAGTGACATTGAATTACATTCCAAACAAGGTAAATTTTATGACCAAGACACCCCTTTTTTAATGTTTTTAATGAGGGCACATTTTGCATTGAAAAATGCATGTTCATGTCTAGTTGGTATAAAAACTTTAGAAATCCAAACTATAGGTTGTTATATTAATTTTATTATTGTTGCATGACTTAAAGTTTTGAAGTATAAAAGGGAATTATTAATGGAGTATTTGTACCTTTTTTAAATTTAGATTATTATCAAATTTAGGATCTAAATTATGTATTAAAGATACTAATGGAGTGTTTGTCAAAGGTTTTGTAAGCTTTTAAAGATAAACTAGTTCACAAGTCAAATTTGCTCATGTAATACATCTCTTTTAAACCTAAATGGTTGTCAATTTTAAGAGTGGAAAGAAGGTCAATTTTATAAGCACTCAAGTGAGAAATATCCTTCCATATGTCCTCATCACATTAACTAACTCTCTACATAATAAGAAACTAAGGCATATTGATCTCGAGAACCTAGATAAGTAATATCACACCATGTGTACCGAATCCCACTCACACATAGACAACAATTATTTTCAAAGTTAACAAATTCATATAAAAAAGTAGAATAATAATGACCATACCCTTAGCATAATCCCTCTCATCTATGACTAAAAGGTCCATACATAGTTTTCAAATATTTACTTTTCTATGGATAAGTGATATTTATCCATGTAGTTTGTAAGATCATGGTACATATTCAAAACTTAAAGACCATCCAAATTATCAAGGAACATCCATATTTCAATATCTCATTCATCCAAAAATTCTTTAAAAAACAATTTTTTAAAGTCTTGGAAATTATGAAAAGAAGTGAGATGTCACTACATGTAACCATCCCATTTATTCATAGATGTGATCATCAAATATATATCATGTGGTCATCTAGTCTAGTATATAAGCAATGGTTATCCAAATGTCAGAATACCACTTATGTGTGGCCAATGGATATTTTAACAATAATAAAATTTCACAAACTAATGTACATGAATAAATTTTGAAATTAATCAAACAAGTATAATTATGACAAGTATCATAATCCCAATTACCCATGACCAAAACACAAATGTGAAACATAGCCCTAGTGAATACGTGAAAAGATGCCACATGTCTCTTTATAAATAAAGAGAGTTTAAATACATGAAATCAATCCCTAAATGTATGAAAAAGATATAATTATAATATTAATATAAATACACATATAATAAATGAAAAGACACCACATGGAAATCAAACCCACTAAGCTGATTGTAAACACTAGAAATATGCACACTTTGATTCCAAATGTCAAAAAATCTCTTGGACTACCTAGGATCCTCTTGGGACCAATCTACATTAATTTGGCCTAACCAAGCTCACTCATTGTCAATTTTACAAAATCGATCAACCTAGCCTTCAACCCCTTTTCCTTTAAGACCTGACCATCGAAGTTAGGGTAACCATCAATGGTTAACTTTGGTAAATCCTAACCATTAATGATCAAGGTGAAACACCTAAACATTCAACACGCACATCACTCCACCTTATTTTTTTATAATTAGCTTATCCATATTGATATGCAAATACATGCATGATAAAGTCAATTTTAGAGCAGCGCTTGAACCTCTCATATAACATATTATTGAGCCTCTCTTATTTTCCTATATAAAGAGAAGAGGAGAGGAGAACTAGGAGGGAGAAAAGAGGTGCATAGATCATCAGGAGTAAGTCATCAATCATCATCAACTTGTTATGGAGGTATCTCTTCATCAATAATCATCTTCAACTAGCTCCAAAACTTCTCTAAACTATCAATTATCAACCACAAGATAAGTATATTATTATTGTTTTAAGTTTTATTTATTTATTTTTAATAGTTTTATAATTCTAAACACCCCATCTCTATCGAGCATCCCTTGCCATAACCACCTTAGTACCAAACATTTACCCTTGATACCTTTCAGGTTCTTTAGCCCTCACAACCATTAGCCAACCTCTAGTAACCTATAAAACATTTTTATAACCAACCCATAACCTATTATATCTAAAACCAATAAGCTATGAAAAAACCATAGTAAGTGTTGATGGTCATCCTAACCACTGATAGTCACCTTCACCTTTAATCTTGACCATCAACGGTTAGCCTAATTACCGATAGTCACTGTGTAAAATTAGACACCCAAAACAAACAAGTATAAACCACTCCTCAACCTCAACCAAAACCCTATTTTCTTGATTTCTCTCAAAATACAGACTGGAAATAACAACTTGACCATACCTAAACCATATTTTGATAGTTTATCATTCACATTAATGTCATCTTGTTAATCTAAGCATTTTTTTAATAGTATTTATTTCACCTAAATTAAGTGCTTTCATTTTTTTATGAAACCTTATTTTATCAACATTAATTTGTCTTAAAAGGTGGATTCACAGCCTCTAAAGAATTCATCTACTTATTAGATCTAGCTGGCTAGGCAATCCACCTTCCTACCTAGCTAATCAACCATTTCTTTAGTGCTTTCTTATTTACAGGTCTTCCTCCCAAACCAAAGAGGATATATTCATAGTCTTTTGATTCAATGTGCACACAACCAAATAGGTTTTTCAGCCACACCTATATCAAGTTTATTTTCTCTCTTTTTTTATAACATAGGTAAAAATTTAAATGAAACATTCTAGCATGCTTGGTGGGGCCTAGTGTCTCTACTTGCATTTTATTTGCATTTGTATGATCTTCTCTCTAATTATGCTCATAATTGAAATATAAATTTCTTGATTTTAATATTAGTTCACTTTGAAATTAAAGTACAATAATCTTATAGTAAGATGACTTTTGTTATACACACTAGCCAAACCACTTTCATTAATCAAACATCAAAATAATCTGAGATAACACCAACTAAGATTTCATCACCTATAGATCACCTTACCCTTTCTTATCAATCCTACTTGGAGGTCACTACCAAAGGTAGGAGTAAATCAGCTCTCTAGTTGAGTATAAACTCTAGATATTAATATATATTGGCTAAGTACCTGACACCCTTATCACTGTGGTGTGTGAAGTGAGGGGGTAGGCTCCAATACCAAGACATGTATTTATTCCAATATAGATTATTTTTAGCACTTATAAAATTTAAAACCAACCATAGACTACTTTTATAGCACCTGATCTACAAGCCAACTTCTATCACACTTTATTATAACTTAAGGTATAAGCCAAAACTGAGATTAAAATTAACCATAGGATTTAATGTACTCTAGTGTGTGTTTTATTTCTTTGATCATTTTATTGATTTATCTTTTTTTGAGTTGTGAGGAATCTAACTCTTTTTGGTAACCTTATACCATCTTACCTTCACCTACTTTATCTTCATTGACTTGTTTAATGGAGATCCCTTATATAGTTTCTCTAGGAGATCCTAACTTTTCTAAACTCTTATAAGACAACCCTCTTGTCTTGGAACATTAGCTTGCATCAAAAGCCACTTATACCCCCAACCTTACCTATAACCAACACAACCTTGCCTACCATCAACCCAATCTCACCTACAACCAACATAATCTCACTTACAACCAACCTAACCTCACCTAAAATCAATTCGACCTCAATGACAACCAATTAACATCCTTTCAAAAACCACTTGATCATCATCTCAACCAACCAATAACCTTACAACCCTTATTTGACCCTTTTCATAACACACCTCAACTATCTTAACCTCACCAGTATTTGGGTTACCCACCCCAACCATAACATCAGTTACCTCAACCTTATCAAACTTGTGATTACCCACCTCAACCGTCATATCAATCACATATACCTCCTTTGTGTCAACCTTCTTTATCTTAAAACCAAGACTTAGTTTATCCCTATGGTCATACAACCAAAAACTATCAACCCAACCACTATCAACCTACTTTATCAACCTCATCAAATCAAACCAATAATCATCTAACCAACAAATATCAAACAAACTTTTATAACCAATCAATCTTATCACCCTTATTGATTTTATCAAACCTATCAATCTAACCTACTTTACCCACCTTCCCAACCTTATCAAATCCAACCCATAACTATCCACCTACCATATTGAACCAACCAAACTTTTTAAACCACCCAACCATATCAAACCTACCAAATATATCAAATATGTCAAATCTATCAAATACCTCAACCTTACCCAACCTCTCAAATAAACCTACCTTATCTACCTTATCCAATTAACCAACATTTTAAAACCCACCAATCTTTTTAAACCAACCAACCTTACCAAATCAAACCAACAAATATTGACCAATTTTTCCCAACCTATCAATCATATCAAGTATACCCAACCCATCAAATCAATCAAACTTGTCAAATCAACCAAACATATTCAACCAACCAACTTTACCAAACCAATCAATTAGCTTGTAGCCTCAAGAGCTATTGGTGCACCCTCTTCCTAGCTAGTATACCCCACTAGGGGAATCATATGCCTTGATCATTGAAAAAAATTTAATTTATTCTACCATTAGAATCCCTAAAATCAAACCCATTGATGCTTCTCTTCTAGAACACATTTGGTTTGTAGAGAATGAATTTTGTACGCATCATCGTACAAATGGACATGCGGTTGACAAATGTGGGTATTTTAAGATGATCATCCAAAACCTTATCAATCAAAAATAAGTTACAAAGGATATTCTCCATATTTCCCCCAACCTAGCCTTAGATGTCTTCAAACAATAAATAATTGAACCTCTTTCTACACCCTTTATTATGCAAGCCCATGACCAAAGCCCTCAACATAATGAGGTCCCTTCATTAGATTTTGTCCTTAGTGCATATATAACTAGGGAAACCATAATTTAAACTCCGAACAATCTAGTTATTAACCAAGTTTACCCTTTTGAAATCATCACTAAGGAAAAATCAACCTTAAACCACTCACTTGTTGACCAAGAAGAGCCTTCTCAACTCTCCTTTAAAACCATCATTAAGGAAACCAACCCACCTCTTCTACTTCCCCTTTTAATGGAACCAACCCAAGCTCAAAACACCTCACCTATAAATTAATTTAACCCAATCTAAATTAAAATCAAACCCATTAAATTCCTCTATAATATGTTAGTTTTCATCTACCTAATGACATAATCTTTGGTTTAATTCCCTTTTGAACAAGGTCAAATCTTTGTCACCTTACCTTACCAAAAAAATAAGCAAACCCAACCGATAATACAAATAAACCACCCATCCTACCTCCCTCGACTAATCAAACCAACCTCTACACTAAATAAATTAATCATAATTAATCCAACTTTTAATATAAGCAAAAGAAATTTATTTATCAACACAAATCAACATTAATCCTTCGTTCAAGATTTCTTGAATATTGGCTATCCTGTTATCTAAACTACCCACACCTTGCCTAAGCTCCCTCATTAGGACAATTCAATACTCTTGTCTACCCAACCTCTATTTTAGGATGATGTTCCCAACATCAATTTTGGACCTCAAACCTATCTAAATTTGACCCAATAATGTTTTCCTCACCATATCACCATAATGGTGATCTCGCCTAAATCACCACCTACAAACTTGACCTAGTGACCACTAACAAATAATACCCCTTTTAGGGGTGGATGAAGTCATATTCATCCCTCCTAAACCCTCTTATTAAACAACACCTCACCTTGGGATCATTTTCCCATCTTCAACCATCCATGGAAAGATCAAACTAGGGGAACTTTTCCTCCATATGGTTTTGATCATTTATCAACCCAACCCATACCTTAACAATTGACCAAACTAAACCTTGGCATTTTTACCTCAACCTATCAACCAAAAAAATTTGAACTATTGGAGATTACCTTTCTCCATCAACCCAACCTGAACCAAGTGGTATACCAAATTAGGGAAACCCATTTGGACACCACCCAACCTATTTGGGAGTCACCTTCTCCCTAAACTTTGGAGAGTATCTTCTCCATCAACACAACCTAAACTAGGTTGTATATCAAATTTGGGAAACCCATTTAGACACCATACAAACTATTTGGGAGTCACCTTCTCTCCAACCTTTAGAGAGTACCTTCTCCATCAACCCAACTCGAACCAAGTGGTGTACCAAATTAGGCCAACCCATTCAAACACCACCTAACCTATTTAGGATTCAGATTCTCCCCAAATTTTGGAGAGTACCTTTTTCATAAACCCAAATTAGACTAAGTGGTATACTAAATTGGGGTAACCCATTTGGACACCACCCAACCTATTTTAACATCACCTTCTCCCCTAACCATTGGAGATTACCCTTCTCCACTAAACTATCACCTAGCCAACCTCACCTTTTTTGTTAACCCAAATATTTTCCATGTATCATCAAGTGTTGGAAAGTAAATAGGGGAAATCTACTCTCCCAATTAATGTCAACCATTTATGCAAGAATGGATCTAGGGCATATCATAAATTAAACCCCTAAATGCATTACATTCACATCATGTTATTTTATTAAACTAAGTTCTTGGTCACCTTGTGTCTAACTTAAGCCCATCCCTTTCTTTCAAACCACATTCATAATCATATTTTTAACGGTAACTAACTACAACTAAATCATGTGATTATCCATCACAACCATAGCCTAATCTTGAACTGTGGGTACCATGGCTCTACCTATGGCATGATTCTCATGGTACTTTCTATCCCTCTTCAGGATAGATTCCCATGGTCATTGTCATCTAAACCTCTTTTCACCTATTAAACATTCTTGTGCTCTTAGTTTTGCCTTCATAAAGGTAACCCCTTGAGCATGTTTAATCAGGTCTATGTCAATAAATATCAAAGTCAAAAACAAATCATGGGTCATTCTTAGCATTCACAAACTATTCCCTTGAAGGATAACTATTGAAAACTTATTCAAAATTATAAAACATAAGGTAGAATGCTCCCTTAAAGGATATCAATCAAAACAATTTAATATAAGCACATAAACATAGATGACTCCTTTGAAGGATGGCTGAATAAAGAATTTGTCAAAGCTACCAATTTCTTGGAAGCTTCCCATATAGATTAGCTTCCCCAATCCTCCTAGAAAAATCAAAATAGGAAAAAGACCCATAAAAAAAATAAAATTTTGAAAGCCACAATTGGGTCTCATAAAATCAATAATCTTGGAAAGCTATAATCAACTCTCATAATTAGACTTGCATCGATCAGTCTACACTTTATATGACATAGACTTATTTATACTACCTCTTTGAAAACCTAGATAAGAGGCATGCTAGTCTCATAAGAAGGTTCCATTTTCACCCATTTCCCCTTTTATATTATAAATAAGGTATTTTAGGCTTACTTGATAGTACATGATCAAGCCACTTATTTTAAACAATGAGCTAACACCAATATAATGCATGAAAGGGGCTTATGTTCATAAGCCCACCCATCTTGTTGTTATGGTATTTACCAATTAAAGTGTTTATCTTACTCCTAATTTCATGATAGCCTTGTCAAGACGTATGTATTCCTTTTTAATCTCATCAATTCTCCTAACTACCCACTTTTCACCCTTTCACTAGGAAATGGGGAACCTTTTCACTAAAACTAAGTGGTACCCCAAATTGGGTAAAAATTTTGAATACCACCAACCATTGGAGATTACCTTTCTCCACAAACTAACAAATGGAGATTGCCTTTCTCCTTAACCCAACCTTCCTTTTTTGTACCATTACCTATACTAACCATTGGAGATCACCCTTTTCCATTGACCATCACCCACTCATGGAGTTACCTTCTCCACCCACCTCAACCACCTCATCACCTCACCATCAATCCATTTCAACCCATCTAGTGCACATTTTTGTGATGATTTTTTCCTGGTCTTTTGACCACAATGATAACATTGCCATGTTGACACTTTTGAATTTTTTACCACCTCATCCATACCATACCTATTTGTGTCTTTTTGGGATCACTTCCTACCTTAGATACCCATGGCACTTAATCCATTTATGTTTTCCTTGGGAACACTTCCTAGCTTGGATACCCATTAGAAACACAAAAATCACTTAGGTGAATTGCATTTATGACTGCTCCAAACTTCCACACCTATAGGTGGTCAAATGGCTCACCTATCACTTGTTTTTCTTATCATTAAACCTTAATTTTACCAACATTAGGAATTTTAGTCTTTGCATGATATTGACTAATCACACTTAGTCACATTTTATGTACAAGTTTTCATTTAAAATACCCACCTGATGACTCACCATATACCATTGATCAAACCCTGATCTAATTTTGGTTTCACCTCTTCAAATCTTGCTTTGAAGGGGAGCACCTCCTCTTACTCTTGAGGTAACTAGACCTTTGACCCATACTCCATTTTTGTTATGTAGTTGATTCACACATGACATAATAAAAAAGGGTAAAATATAGACACCAAAAATATACACACTATAATTTTGAATGTCAAAAAAAACCTTGGACTACCTAGGACCCTCTTGGGACCAATCTACACTAATCTGGCCTAACCAAGCTCATCCAAAGTCCTAGCCTTCAACTCATTTTTTCTTTGGGACATGACCATCGACAGTCAGGGTAACTACTAATGGTTACCCTTTGGAAATCCTGACCATTAATGGTTAGGGTGTACCACCTAAACATTCAACATGCACATCACTCCACCTTGCTTTTTTACAATTGGCTTATCCATATCCATATGTGAATTCATGTATGATCAAGTTAATTTTAAAGTATCTCTTGAACCTCTTATTTAACTTATTATTGAGCCTCTCCTCTTTTATTATATATTGATAAGAGAGGAGGAGAAATAAAAGGGAGAAAAGAGGTGCATAGATCATCAAGAGTAAGTCATCATTCATCATCAACATGTTATGTAGGTATCTCTTCACTAGTAATCATCTGTAACTATCTCTAAAACTTCTCCAAGCTATCAATTATCAACTACAAGTTAAGTATATTATTATTGTTTTAAGTTTTATTTATTTAGTTTTAATAGTTTTGAAACTCCAAACACCCCATCTCTACCGAGAATCCTTTGACCATTATCAACCACCTAAGTACTAGACCTTTACCCTTGATACCTTTGAGGGTCTGTAGCCCTCAAAACCATTAACCAACCTCTAATAACCTATAGAACCTTTTTATAACCAACCCATAACTTATTCTATCTAGAATCAATAAGTTATGAAAAACCCATTGTAACCATCAATGGTCATTTTAACTATCGATGATCACCTTCACCTTCAATTCTGACTATTGATGGTTAGCATGATCACTAAAAATCACTGTGTAAAATTAGACACCCAAAATCATCAAGAAAAAACCACTACTCAACCTCAACCAAAACCCTATTTTCTTGATTTTTGTCACAATATAGACCAAAAACAACTTGACCATACCTAAACCATATTTTGATAGTTTCACAGTCATCCTAATGTTATCTTATTAATCTAAGTATTTATTTTTAATAATATTTACTTCAACTAAATTAAGTACTTTCATTTATGTTATTAAACCTTCTTTTATCAATATTAATTTGTCTTAAAAGGTGTATTGATAGCCTCCAAGGAAGTTGTGTACTTCTTAGATCTAGCTTGTTAGTAAATCCACCTTCCTACCTAAGTAATCAACCATTTATTTAGTGTTTTCTTATTTGAAGGTCTTCTTCCCAAACCAAAGAGGAGATCTTCATATTCTTATGATTAAACATGTGAAAAACAAAAAAGGTTTTTAAACCACATCCATATCAAGTTTATTTTCTCTTTTTGTTTAGAACAAAAGCAAAAATTTACATGAAACATTGATATTACAAAATCACAATTCAAATTAAAGAGAAATAAATGGGTCATGAGATAAAAATCATTATCTATAATAAATTCTCAAAAACTAGCAAATCAATGCATTGAATAATTAAGCCAAGTAAAATATATGTGATATATTAAGTTTTTAAAACATAATTGATTTACATTATTATTGGACTATCTTATGCAAATTATGAATTTGATCTTTAAAGTGACTGAAGGCCCTAGTTTTCTAAAAATCTTATAATTTCATAGATATTTATATAGTGGAAATGGATTATTCATATCACACTATATCTTAAGAGTATAAAGAGCACCCAAATGTTGATTAGTTACTTATTAGTAAATATAGAAAAATCCATGCATAAAAATACACTATAACTAAAAAAATTTACCTAAGAACTCGGGGAAGTATAATGAACAAGATTAAAAAATAGAAAATAAAAACACACAAGACTTTTACCTCCTTATCAACATTGATGCCCACTTATTGGAATAAGGATGTTCATGATTAGTATATGAAATTATACACTCTTTCCAATGCTTATTCATAGTGGTATCACTTTTATAATGGTCACTTATGGCTTTTCTTTGCTATTGGCTTGGCTTGATGTGAATTTTGGCATAAAATGGGAATTATAACATTAATTTCAATGGATTCTTGAAGGCATTCTTCTAGAATAACCTTACAAATCAAATATTATTATCATATGTTGTGGTAAATTATATTTATTATCTAAGAAATAACTCTAACCTTAGGGGGTTTGGGCTAATTCTAACTCTAGTTGAGACTAAAATAACCTAGGTTGAGTTAGGTTAAAATTGGGTTAGGTCAAAGCACTCATGAAGTCTTGGTACCTCAATTTTAGATATTTATGAGCCCTGACATCTCACTTCAGATATTTGTGATTCTATGACTTACCTTTTTGGAATATAAGGAATTAATAAATCAATTTATTATCTCCTTTGACATTTACTTCATATTTGGTTAAAAAATATTTTTTTTTGATAAATGAAATTCACTAATTTAACTTAAAATTTTTACTTACGTAATTTAATTTTGATTTGCATTGTAATTTATCTTACTTAATGATTTTTGACTTTTGGAAATTGTTTTAAATGTTTTGGATTAATAGATCGATATTCCAAGAGTGTCAAATTACTATGTCATAATTTGATTAGGGTTGAAACAAAACTAGGTTATGGGTGCATATAAGGTAATACCCCAAATAAGCTAGCCTCACCATATTTATGAGAAATTAAATCCTTTACGTGGATGAATGTAAGCATTTAAGTGATTTTTAGGATTAGATTTGTGTTGTTTGCTAGAAATTTAATTGAATTCTAGTCTAGGAATGAAAGTGGCCAAAATTGAATGTCTATAGTTTTCCTCTATTTTAAAAGGCATTGTGAGACATAAACACAATAACATATTTTTAAATAATTAAAAACATGTTAGGAATGAAAATTCATACAATGATGGAATGATGCTCCAAACAAATTTTGGGAAGCCTATAATTCTGACTTGAGGGAATGGAAGACACATATGATTTATGGATAATCCCTAAAAATGAAGAAAGAAAAAGAAAGAATTTAACCCATGGTTGAGATTAATCCAATAAAGATAATTCTTGCATGTGTTGATTAAAATAATAATTTCCCAGAGGTATTTATAATTAGTAATAGAAGTTGAGAAACTAATTTGCCCAAAGGTGGTTATAATCAATAATGGATGTGGAGACACTAATTTTCATAAAGTCAATTATAATCATTAATGGAGGTGGAGACATTTATTTTCCCAAAGGTGGTTATAATTAGTAATGGAGGTGGAGACATTGATTTTCCCAAATGTGGTTATAATCAATAATGGAAGTGGAGACACTAATATTTCCAAAGGTGGTTATAATCAACAATGGAGGTAAACACATTAATTTTCATAAAGGTAATTATAATCAATTGCATAGGTATGTGCCCCAGTAGGGTGGATGGGTAGAAATAATGATTTGACCAAAGGTGTTCATAATCATTAAAATGACCTAAATTGAAAAATGATTTTGCCCCAATAGGGCATATTCAATCATGAAAAAATGGTTGTGCCCAAGTACAGAATATTGGAAAGAGTAACTCAAGTATATAACCTATAATACATATTAAATATGATTGAGTACAAATGTAGGTGCAATGGTGTTATGACTTTTTAAATACTGAAGAAGCTACAAACAATAGGGTACATGAGGATGCATAAAGTGATGAAAGAGATGATTGGAAGAATAAAAGTTTTTGATTTGACCCAAGATACATCATGTATGTAATTTCTACCTACATAGTCTAAATATGTCTCTTTGTGATAATGTAGTGGAAAAAAATCTAGTGGTAAAAATGTAGTATGTCAAAATTGTATTATGACAAAAACATCATGAGGATAAAACATAGTGAGGAAAAACATAGTGGTATTGGTAATGTTGCAAAAATGTCATGAAGAGCATAATTGGGAAATTTTAGTGATTATCACATTGTTTATTTGTTATCTAGTTCATTTTGGTGATAATATTTAACATTTCATGGTGGAAAAGTAATGCATCAAATTTACAAGGAAATTAATAGAAGAAAATGTGATTTTGTGAGTTTGGACCTTTAGTTGAAAGTTGTGTCATCTTCTATGTGAGTACATCATTTAATATGTTTTGTTCTTGTTATGTTTTATCATCGCTACATTTTTTCTCACTATTTTTTATTTTCATTACATTTTCACGCTATGTTTTTAACTACTACATTTTTGTCCACTACTTTTTAGTAGGATGCCCTAAATATACCTCAGGGAAATGTACTTCACCTAGAAGAGGGATAAAAAGGAATGAGGAATATAATAGAATACTAAGAATTGATCAATGTGAATGAATTGACTATACCTACCAATGTATATATGTTCATCATTATTATCATTGATATAATCAAAATGGTCAATGAGTTGAGTTGATCAAGAAGTAGAGGATAACTATTAATATTCTGTAATGGGGTTAAATCAGCTCACATAATGAACCTATAATCATGGATTGATAGTGAATTAGAATAGAGGATAGGTATGAATCTGGTCTACCTACTAATACATATATATACATCCTAACTAATAGGGATTACAATTAAGTTTTCATTTAATTACTCTAAATTTGATCAATGTTTGAGATATGCTAGTTTGTGATCTCAAAGAATTATTACCATTTTATTGATCTGGTAGTCTCTCTATGCTTGACTTTTGATATAACTTGTGATATCATGCATCATAGTTATGGAAAACCATAATGAAAATGTATACCCTAAGCATGTAAAACTTAGTTTAGATTCAAATATAAACTACCTAGGAATAAGATATGAACAATCAAATCTCAAGTGTAAATATAACAAATAAACTAAGTGTAGGACTAAATAAAAACATTCACAACATGAGTAAAATATATGGACAATCAAGAATTAAGGGTAAATAAAATGTAATATCCCTATGAAAACTAAGGAAAATACAAAAAGATAAAAAAATAATAAAAAATAAATAATAACCAAATGAAAGAATGAAACAAACAAACACAAAATAAATAAAACAAATAAAAATAAACCTAAACAAACAAAAAAACAAATATACAAACCAAAATAGAGAAAAAATCAAGAAGCAAACTATTCTAAACACACAAAGGCAACAAAAAACTAAGCTAAACAAATGAAAATATAAAAATAATGGTTATTCACAATGTTAGTACAAATAAAACATAATTTATTCATGCATGTATAATAGAGGTGTTACTCTTGGTGATAAAGTGACACCTAGCCTAGGTAGCAATGACAAAGTTAAAAAACAAGAATAAATGGCACAATATTTATCATAGGCTATAGGGAAAAATGGAAAAATGTTTGATGGAAAATGGTTGACTTTAGGCTATAAGGGATAATGACATAAAGAAGATGGAAAATATTTTCCTTAAACTTTATGATACAACAACACACAAAATCAAAATGAAGGGAATAACAGAAAAGGAAGAGGTAGTTGATATGAATCCATATTCATTAGGTAAGTGGACACTACCTACATATTTCCATAGAAACAAGGTCCAACATGAACTTCAAGCCAAACCTAGTTCTTGTAAGATATTGGATAAAATAAAATTGATGATAAGAAAATATGATTGACTTATAGAGGAAAATGGAAATGGTCTCGTAAAACAATGATAATTTAATAAAATGGGGGGTGATGTTCACAATCATGAGATGGGTAGATTTAGGTTAATTAGGGACAAAATGGGGGTATAAAATGACACTTTTTTTCTTAAAATAATAATAGTTAAACTTGGAGAGAATGTTTTAAACACTACTAAAAAGAATTTGATAATGATATAAGAACATGCATTGTGGATTTTTAAATTTATTTCAATACCTAGATGATAAAATTGTGTGAAATAGATGCATTTATGACAATAGGTTGGTCATTTTCTATGAAAAGATAAGGATATTCATGTGTACAAACACACTATTTTTGACTAGATGAATGAATTTTTGTATGAAACTTCATATATAGATAGGTGAAATTTCAAATTTTTTTTATAATATTTTTTATTAATTTTTTATTATATATAATTTTAAAATAATTTTACAAGTCAAGACAATTGGAAAATTGAAACTATAAGTGTACGAACGCAACTTTTTTACCTTAACTTCATGAAAATCATTTTTTTAAAAGTATAGATAACAATGTGTAAATTGTTGAGCTATAAGTTTTATAAATGTTTGATTAATATTAAAAAACATATAAGGTAATTTATTATTATATGTTTATAGTCCATAATGAATTATGTTATGTATAAATAAATAAATAATTATAAATAATATCATAAATTAAAAAAAATAATCTAAAAATAAACTTTCTCCTCTACAAACACATAAATATATATATATATATATATATATATATATATATATATATATATATATATAAAATACAAGCTTCCTAAACAGATGTGTCAAAAAAGATGAAAAAGACTCCTAAATTCCTTAGAAACTAATTGGGTTGCTCCATGACTATTTTGAATCTAGGTTTGAACCTCCTCAATCCTACACCCAAGGCAAATTTGGAGGGAAACTACAAAATAATATTGAAATGTTGAAAGGGCATAGAACCTTTACAAAGGGTGTACACCCTTTTCAAAGGCATTTATATTTTTGTATGTTTTATATAATGAGATAAAGGTTTTTGGTATTTGAAGATGTGTATGTGTTTTTGGTTGTGGTTTTATTTTTGTGTGCAGTTTGAGGAATTTGTTCTTATAATTTAATTTATTTTACTAAATATAAAAAATTAGGGCCACTCTACATCTTATGAAATTGATTCCAAATATGTAGGAGTTACCATTTAGAACTTAGTTTTTCAAAATCCAATATGGTTAGTACTTAGTTTTTAGAATTTTAGGATTGAAAGATAGAATGAGAAATGGGGTTACAAATCATGTTGTGTATGTAATATATCTATACCATGGATTATGCCCCATATTTTATCTAATTGCATATACCCTACCTACTTTACCTACTTGAGTATGTCCTACATGATTGAATACCCTAGATTGAAGGTGGATTCTTAAATAATTTATTGGGTTTTCAATCAATAGATATATCAATATGCTTAAATGAATACCTTGTAGCATGTAAATTGTAACATACCTAACTCATAATACAATCACTCATACATGACATTTATTGCATAACTATTACATATATGTATGCATTCACTCATACATGAAATTTACCTATAGTCATGATATGTTAAATTATACTAGACATGAATATAGCTATTCACCATAATATACTCCATTCAAAATAGAATAAATTGAAACACCATTAAAAATTAATTATAAAAGGATACCATTCACTCTAAAACAAATGTCAAATACATGGCCAATCCATGCATTCTTCTATTCTAAATTCTTACATTATTCTAAAGTCACATAGAATAAAGTCATATTCTAACACTCCAAATTCACATAAGACACTCCCTCATTGACCCTCATCATCCCTAATCACTCCCTCATCAACCCTCATATTCACTTATCATCCCTATTCATTCTCTAATTGGTTCTTATTGACCCTAATTATCTCTAATCACTCCCTCATCAACTCTCATCATCCCTAGTCACTCTTGCATCATCCATAATCATCCCTCATTGTCATTGGTCATCCTTAAATACTCCCTCATCAACCATCATCAACCATAATCATACCTAATCACTCTTTCATCATCCCTTATCATCCCTCATCATCCCTAATAACTCTCTCATTAACCATCATTATTTCTTATCATACTTAATCAATCCTTCAAAATATTTCATTTTCCATCATCATCCCTAATCACTCCCTCATCAACCATCATCATACTTAATCATCTATAATCACCCCATCATCATATTTCCTCATCCCTCATTATGCCTAACCATTCCCACATTGGCCCTCATCATATCTAATCACTCCATCATCCCTAGTAACTACCTCATCTAGTATAGTGTGTTCTAATCTAGTAGTTAGTAGAAATTTGTTTCAGACTGAACAATATATTTTTCAAATGAATCTTGAATGGTGTTTCTTTATTTTTATTATGATTGGAGTGTACTAGGTTGATTATTATCATTCATGTGTAGTATATTAGGTAGGGTTATGATGTGTTACTCTAGGGAGATTGTATTAGGATTATTAGCATTCAAGGTTTATAGTGTTTAGGTTTTGGGGTCTAGGGTTAATGGTTTAGGTATAAATGGAGTTTAATAGGTTGATTATCTACATTTGTGTATGGTATGAGTGACTTTATCATCAATAAAATAAAATGTCATATATGAGTGACAACATACCTACATGTAGTACTATGTATGGGGTAGATGTAATGTATGAATGATTATATCATTACTATACATATGTTATAGATTTAATGTTTTAGGCTATCAATTTATGCATATTAATAGACCCATTGATTAAAACCCCATAAATTATATAGGAATTCATCTTGAATCCACCTTCAATCCTTTTACATGAATGTCCCTAGTCACTCCTTTCTCTATATAGGTGAGAATGACCCCTATACTTTCAAGATATGGCTTAGCCAATGTCCCCTCTCCTCGATAAACCATAATATTGAGTTATCGCCTATATATATATATATATATATATATATATATAGGTGATAACTCAATATTATGGTTTATCGATAGAGGCTTAGGATTTATAAATTTAGAGTTGAAGGTTTATGGCCAATTGTTCAATATTCATAGTTTAGGGTCTAATGTTTAGTGATTAGCAATTAGGGTTAAAGTTTTAGTGTTATGGTTTAGGGATTAGGATTTAGGGCTTATAATTTATATTTTATACTAAAAAGTTTAGGATTTATGGTTTTTGGCTCAAGGGACTAAGTTTTTATCTTTAAGTGATTAGGTTTTTATGTTTGGGGTTAGGGTTTTAGATTTAGGGTGTAAGGTTCAGGGTTTTTTTCTTAGGGGTTGGTTAAGGGTTTAGGTTTGGAAATTAGTGTTTAGTATTTATAGTTTTTGATTTAGTGTTTAGGGATTAGAGTTTAGGGTTTAAGATTTAGGGTTTAGTGTTTATGGTTTATAGTTTAGGGTTTTATGTTTAGGGTTTAGGGTTTAGTTTTAGTGTTTAAGGTTTTGGGTTTCTGGTTTGGGTATATAATTTTAGATTTAGGATTTAATATTTAAGGTTAATGACTTATGGTTTTAGGCTAAGTTATGAGTTTAGGGATTAAGTGTAACAATTTAAGGTTTAGGTTTGAAGTTTAGGATTTAGGATTTAAATTTTAGGGCTTATGTTTTAGCATTTAGGGTTAGGGGTTAAAGTTAAATGGCTTAGTTATTGGGGTTTTAGGTTTAAGGTCATGAATTTATGGTTTAGGGTTTAGGGTGTATGGATTAGGTTATTAATTTAGGGTTTATTATTTAGGGTTTGGGGTTTACATCTTGTGATTTAGGGTTTTGGTTTTGGTGTCAAGTTTTAGTGTTTAGGTTTTAATGGATTGGGTCTTGGAGTTTAGGATTTAGGAATTAGGTTTTAAGGTTTAAAATTAATCATTTAAGGTTTAGTGTTTAGGGTTACTAATCATGGTTTAGGGTTTAGGTTTTAGGCTTTGGGGTAAAGGGTTTAGTATTTAAGGTCTACATTTTAGTGTTTGGGGTTGGTTGTTTGTGTTTTATAATTTAGGTTTTAGCATTTAGGATTTATGATCTTAGGATTTAGTGTTTATTTTTTTGAGTTTGAAGTTTTATGGTTATGGGTTTAGGGTTTAGGTTTTAACTTTCAAGTTTTAGGTTTGAATGCTTAGGGTTTTAGGATTAGATTTTAGTAGTCAAGGTTTAGGTTTTAGGTTTTAGTGTTTAGGGTTCAATGTTTAGGTTTTAAAATTATTAATTTGTAATTTTTTTAGGTTTTAATTTTTATGGTTTAGTATTTAGGATTTGGGATTTTAGGTTTATGGTCTGGGGTTTAGGGTTAAGGTATTAAATTTAAGTTTTAGGTTTTAGGGTCTAGGGTTTAAAGTATGGAGTTTAAATTTTTAAATTTATATATTTATGGTTTATAATTTAAGTATTATGTATTAATTTTTTAGGTTTAGGGATAATGTATTAGGGTTAAGGGATCAATTTTTAAGGATTAAGGTCTAGGTTTTAGGTGTATTATTTAGTGTTCATGGTTTAGGGCTTATGGCTTAGGGTTTAGTTTTCAATGTTTAAGGTTTAGTGTTTAGGTTTTGGTTTTAATGGTTTAAGTGGAAATGGAGTGTACTACAGTGATTAGTTTCATTCATCTTTAATATGAGTGACCCTATCATGACCATAAGAATATGTCATGTATGAGTGACTAGTGACCACATACCCTCATGTTGTACGATGTATGTGGCAGATGTAATGTATGCATATATGTATCATTATATATATATATATATATATATATATATATATATATATCTGTGTGTGTGTGTGTGTGTGTGTGTGTGTGTGTGTGTGTGTGTGTGTTACATGATACAGGCTATTCATTTATGCATATTGAGAGACATATTAATTAAAGTTCATTAAATTTTTTGAGAATAAGGTTGTTAAGAATATTCCAAGGGAAAGATATGAAACTATAAGTATAGTACATCTATGAAAAATTGATCAAATTCAAAATTATAAATAACTTCATGATTGCAAGCATAGTTGATAGTTTGCCAAGATAAAATAGGGATCTATGTAGTCAAAATAATCATTTTCTTGTGAATAAAAGGTGTGTTTTTACTTAATTTTTTGTATTCTTAAATATATTTCATGTATTAATCAAATAAAAATTAATTTTTAGATAGATTACACTTGATCTAAGGTTCATGTCATTGAATCCTTCTAAAGCCTATTTTTTGTGTATTTATAATCAATTCCAGTCTATTGTATAACATATAAAAAGTCACATGAGTTTATTTATAAGATTAGATATGTTGAGGGAGGTATTAAATACTTGTTACAAGTTTTAGTTCTTCAAAATAGTCTTTGAGTTGTATGGATAATAAATTTGAAGCTATCAGGCTCTATGTGCAGAGTCAAACCTTATAATATGGGTTTTTATACAAAAAGAACCATAACTTGCATCTAAATTAGTGGAATTCCCTCAAAATCATAGAGAAGATATTATATAAGGTTTATAAGGTATTATAATAGGTAGAATTCTAAATATTACCTTGTTCTTACAAATACATAGGACTATTTTTCAATTTGCCTACAGATTGTGATATGAAAGCTCAATCAAGAGAAACTTCAAGTGTTTTACTTTCTATGTTTAGTATAAGAATATTATGAAGGTAAAATGTTATTGTGTAAAAACTATATAATACTTATTTAAAGTGATTCAAAGAATTTGGTGATTAAGCCAAGTCAATATCCTTACAAGTAAATTAGGCCATTTGAACTAAAGAGCAGAGTTGCCATTAAAGTCCAATTATTAAGAAAGTAATAAAGAAAATTGGTTTCTCATCCTCAAAGATAGTCTACAAACATATTAATAAATATATATAAGAATCCTTTCTAGAGGTTATATTAATAACACCTTTTCGAGACCAAACATGCCTATATATAATACTATAATAGTACTTAGCACTTAGTCAACATTTTGGGCACTTTGGTGACCTAATTGGTGTTTTAAGCATGTGTAAAGACACCTATGAGTCTTATATCATTGTATTGATATTTGCATTCAGTTTTTGAAGTGAATGATTAAAAATAAGGTAGTTGTAGTCCTCTTTTTATCAAGTCCTTAAGAGTTAGAATTTAACCTAATGGGCTTATAAATGATAGAGTTATTGTCATCTATGTTTTGAGCTGAATTTATTCATGAACTAACAAGTTCTAGTAGAATAATTGGTGAAACCCTCAGAGTATAGTTCAAAGAAGTGAGGTTGTATAATTGATTGATTTAGGAGTCAAAGAAGGGTTTTCATTGAAGGTAGATTTTTGTATTAGGACCAAGAACCCCATTTTAAATCATTGAAAGTGTCTTTTGATTTGGATACAAAGGATAAGAAATCCAGTGATAATAGTAAAGAATAAGGTCATTAGTCTTTCAATACACATAATCAAAAGACCTTTTCTAATAGACAAAGAGATAGTTTATAGTTAGGAAGAGACCTAATTGCAAGCATGATTTTAGAGGACCTTGAAGTAGACTAGGTTGATTAAGTAGAACACTTACTTTGACACCAGCAGGGAATAGTAAAGATCAAGATATGGATCATTTAT
>JARHVA010002343.1:1835000-1905000 GCA_037957365.1 Torreya grandis | reverse complement strand
ATTGCATAAGTGCATGAACATGGTTTAGGCTAAAACCATACTAAAATTCAAGAGACAAGTATCCACTAGTGATCTCAATTGGTATTTCATAATGTTTATTACACATTTAGCCTGAAATTATAATGAGATTGTAAAATGGTGAGAGAATTGGAAAAAAAAGTACTTGTAAAATAGTGATAACATTGGCTGATGTTATTCACAAAATGGTGAGAGTGTTGGAGTAGGTTACTCGTAAAGTGGAAAGAGCATTGGATAAAGTTACTCTCAAAATGTTGAGAGTGTTATATAAGGTTTCTCTCCAAATGGTGAAAGTGTTGGCTAAGGTTGCTCCTAAAATAGAAATATCATTGGCTAAGGTTACTTTTAAAATAATGAGGTCATTTTCCAGGGTTGTTCATAAAATTTTGAGAGCATTCAAATAAAAATTTATCACAAAATGGAGAGAGCATAAGAAAAGAAAAGTGTTCATTAGTGCACCAAATTTTGAACATACAATGCTAACAACATCAACTCAAAAAATAGAGAGAGTATATGACTAAGTCAAATAAGGATGGGGAAATTAAAGGATAATTGGTTACTTGTAAAAATATTTAACAGTCCCAAAATACTTAAGGCAAAGAAGTGGTCATAAAATAATGGAAGGTGACTAAACTATCATGAGATACCCATGTATCCAAATATTGCCTACATAGTCCATGTAGACCTTAGGATGATGTAATTCTCAAAAAAATGGTAATAAAAAGACAAAGGTGGCCTAAAAATGAAGCTAGATAGGTAAAAAATTCCATCCCATAAAGTGTTGACATCTTTATATCTCGTGTGGAAATTCTAAGCCAATTTTCTTGATTTTGTGATTTTTAGGATTTTTCTAGGTCTTCTGCAATGTTTAGGGGCTTTGGGTATCTCAACTCAATGGAGAATTATGAGACACAAAATGGGATAACTTAGAAAATAGTGAGAGCATGGTTTATATTTATCAAAAAATGATGAGACCATTTAAAATTAAATTTCTCTTAAAAATGAGAGCATTTAAATAAGGATGGCTAAGCTAGCCTTAGAAAATAGTGAACACTATCTACATAGTCAGAATGGACCTCAAGCCATTGTAGTTTTACCTACAGTGGTGAAATCTTAGAAATTATTTCCAATGTTTGGTGTTTTTATTTCCAATGTTTTTATAATTGAAGTCTTAATATAACATGGTCAAACTCATAAAATGGTGACATCATATTGCCTAAAAATGCTGTCAAAATGATGAGATCATGGAAAAAAGGTGATTAATCTGACCTAAATGTAAATTGAGAACTACCTAAATAGTCCTAAATAACATCAAGTAATTGTAGTTTCACCTACAAAATTGAAAGCTGGGGAATGTTTATAGTGTTTTTAATGTTTTAGGTATTTCAACTCAATGGAGAATTATGAGATACAATATTGTCCAACTCACAAAATGATGATAACATAGCTTAAATAGGCTCATAAAATGGTGAAATCATAGCAAAGGTGTGATTTAGCTAACCTTAATTTAAATTGAGTGCTACCTAAATAGTTCCATAGGACCTCAAGTCACTATTTTTCTACCTACATAAAAGACATCTGACTAAGAACTAACAAGTTCAAGTAGAGGAAAATGATAAGGTAAATGGAAAGAATGATGAAAAGGTGATGCAAAAAATCTTAGTAAATGTGTTTCTCCTTATTTTCTAAAAGGATTTTATAATTAAGATATAATGACAATTATCAATTGTGCTAATTTACCCATAGGTATTTATAATTAATAACATGAGTAGTGAATGTAACAACAAATGAAGGATGCAATTACTAGGACCACTTTCATACTATCATATACCACCATTCAAATGTTTGATTTTGAAATAACTATTAGAACTAAATCTGTCATCAACCATTGAATGTGTGTAAAGTAAAAATGAATTAAAACCAAGGCCAAACATGATAGGTGGGGTGAGGGAAAAATAACTGGCTAAAAAGGATAAAGAATGGTAGTACAACAAATGGTATGGTACAAAGAATAGGTATAATTGTAATAACTTTAAATAATCCTTACAGACAATAATTCAAGTCCCTTAAGCATAAAAATGTTTGAGGTATATTATGTTTATCAGTTAATAAAGTTCATCTACTTCTGGCATGGTGAGCCTGTATGCTCCATGATTGTATTTAGCAATAACTACATAAGGCCCTAACTAGTTAGGTTAGAAGTTTCCTTTCTTCTATATATCAATATTGAGCTTATTCTAATTTTATTTTAACACAAGTTCACCAAGATCAAATTCATGATGATTATCATGCTAATTGTATTTTACTCATAATCTATTATAATATTCCTAAAGGTTATTCAAGACAACTATTGACTTTTCATAAAGTAAATCTAGATCCTATAAGAGAGCTACTCTATAGTCCTCATCATCAATTATGTGCTTTAGTGAAATCTAGAGAGAAGGTAACTCAACCTCGATAGGAATAATGGCCTTAGTGTTATAAATAAGTGAATAGGGGTATCTCTTATTGGAGTATAAAATTTGGTATGGTATGCCAAAAGGGTGTTAAACATCTACAAGTTCCAATTAAGACCAACATCATTGACAATGTTCTTTAGAATATTGGCAATTGTTTTAATAGAGGCCTCATCTTGGTCATTGCCTTATGGGTAATATGCGGTAGAGAAATATGTTTAATATGTTATTGGGTATAAACTTCCTTCACATATTTATTTTTAAATGATCTAAAATTATTAGATATAATGTCAAAGGGTATACCAAAATGGAAAATGAGATGGTTAAATATGAATTTGGATATCTACTTACTAGTTACATAAGTGAGGGTAATGGCTTCCAATGTTTTTAGTATCTCAAATCAATGGAAAATTATGAGATACAACATGGTCTAACTCACAAAATGGTGAGAAAATAGCTTAAACATGCTTTTAAAATAAGGAGATCATGGCAAAGGGGTGACTGAATTGATCTCAATGTAAATTTCATCACCCCACAAAGTGGCACCCACCTCATGACCCAATTGGCAAAGTCTCATAATGTTACTAGTTGGTCACTGATCAAAATTGGAAAATCTTCCTTATGAAAATAATGATCTTTGTGTGTGTGTGTGTGTGTGTGTGTGTGTGTGTGTGTGTGTGTGTGTGTGTGTGTGTGTGTGTGTGTGTGTGTGTGTGTGTGTGTGTGTGTGTGTGTGTGTGTGTGTGTGTGTGTGTGTGTGTGTGTGTGTGTGTGTGTGTATGTATGGCATTTTAAATAAGGGTTAATTGTTGGTTTTGTCTATTGCATTTGGATTTTATAAAAGCATATTATTTTAGAAAAATGTTGGCATAGAGTTAAAGTTATTTTTAATTTTAGTGAAGCTCGGTGAGAGGTGACGTTGGAGATATAAGGGGTTTCATGGATGCATATGTGGGAAAAATTAAGCAATGAAATACTTAACTTCCACCCGTCAACCACCAATCCTCATAGAATTCACCATATACCTAGACTTGAAATAAAAATTAAATTTGACCTATGGATTATCACTAGGGTTAAGTGGTTGGACTTCCATTCTTATTTTTATATTTCATTTTGGAGCTTGACCTTAGATAAATTTAATTGGATTTGTTGGTAGGGAAAAAAAGAGTCTAATGGGATCTTGGAGGAAAATATTAATATTGTAGACTTGTATATAGGTACTATCCTATGAGAGAGTTTTGGAAGAGTTTATGAGGCTTTAATCCATGCTTTGAGATGTCAGGATGGGGTGAGTTTGGGAAAAATTACCAAATCAATGCCATGGGATAAAGAATGGAGTTTTTGTTTATGTGGTGCCACCATGGGTAAAAGGAAAGAGTGAAACCCCTACATAATTATTTATCCAAGCATGTGTTCTCATTCTCCCTTCTAAGTTTAATATTTGTTTTTTAAATTCTATTTTGGTAATTTTTAAATCATATAGAAAGACTTTTTGGTATATTATTTTATGAGGATTTTGGTCATTCTCACACAAGCATATGCCATGACCAAGTTTGTGTATGGGGTTTGTGTAGAATTTTTTATTTACTTATAATTTTATGAAAATAAAGTATATTTTTGGTTTCCACCTAGTTTCCCTTTAATTTAATGGATACCTTTGAAATTTATTAAACTAGGTTGGTAGGATTAGATTTTGTCTATAATGAGAAGGGTTTTTCATGATCTTGAAAACTTTACTATGGCCTCTCTTGCCTAATGATAGATGGAATATGGCAAAATTAATGTGTATTTAATTTTTTCCAATAATGGAAAATTCTACTACATTTAAAATTATCTTGATATGAAAATTCCATGGTTAGTAAACAACTGGGTTGTGCAACCCATCTTCTGACATCCATGTTGGACATTAAAAATACCTATAATGTTTACACTTGAAATATATTTCTTACCTGACTAAATATAGATGTAGTTTTTAACATAATGAGAAGTCTAGGCATGATATCTCTTGTTGATTTGTGGTCATATTGGCTAGATTTCCACTTATGGAAATATGGTAATATTAAGGTA
The DNA here is from genome assembly GCA_037957365.1 of Torreya grandis. Lineage (NCBI taxonomy): Eukaryota > Viridiplantae > Streptophyta > Pinopsida > Cupressales > Taxaceae > Torreya > Torreya grandis. The sequence continues at coordinate 1,900,459 of JARHVA010002343.1, read as the reverse complement.
ATAATTGTGGAATTTCATTTATTCTCATATGATAGATATTTGACTGTAGTTGATGGATCATGAAAGTTTTTTTTTAAGAGTTAATGACTTTGGTTGAGTATCTCATTATACATGCATAACTTGTTATGTGGTTTAATACATGATGCTTCTCTATTAGAGCTAGTACTTATCGATATTGTTATGTTATGAATTACATGGTTTGGTATGCAATAAATGTAATAATAAGTTTAGATTTCAAGTATTTGATTTGGTATTTAATTATGATAAATGAAATTGATTTTGTGAAGGAAGGTAAAAGTTGTTCTATTATGTGTTAATAGAGAATGTTGAATTTAGTTTTAACTTATGCATAAAATATTGTCAGAGATTGCCCTCTTAATGAAAAGAAATACTCTTGATATGATATTATCTCACATATATTACATTTTGGCACTATTTTTCCTAAGTGATGGATGGAAATGCTTGTAATTTTATGTTCAAGAAAGAGATATTGAGTTGCCACTTGTATTCCACCATGTTATTTAATTTCATGATAATGCACAATGAGAGGAAATGTAATGGTCATTGTAACATAAAAATTATGATTGGATAAGAAGTTTTTCTATTATAGATTTTATAACTATAGGTTATGTGCATGTCTGATATTATAACATATGAGTTCCTAGGTATGCATTAACCTATTTGTTTGAGAGTTCATTTAGTGTCTCATTCTTGTTTGCTCTTTTGTAAAATCGTTAATTATAGATGTAAGTAAAATTTGGCTTCTTACTTTTCTTTATCTGAAATTAAATTAGATTAGTTTTTATCATGTAGGATTTGTTTTATTAAGATATAATTTGATACTCATAAAATTTAATTAGAAGAAAGAACACATTTCTAGATCTATGCTAACACATGATTACACCCTTCTAGTGTAAGAGTTTTCATTTAGTTGTCTTTTACCATGGAGGTTATGGGGGTGTTAGTGTGTTGGCCAAGTTTATTTTAATGCTAAATTATTGTAGTTGGCACATGTTACATGAATGCCTAATTCAACCATTTATACTTCTTTGGTAGCACAATGGGTTCCTTGCACTTAGATCTTTAGGCTCGTAGTTGTATTCTTATGTAAAATCTATCAAATTTTGTATTTTTATAGTGTTTTGTTTATTATGTGAGAAACATCCTTATTTAAGTATGGATTATATTATTTTTTAGCTGTGTATTTGAGCACATTGACCTATAACATGACTAATGTAAATTATTGGAATTCCCTAGTGTTGGGAAGGATTACGAGTTGGTTTGGCTTATGAAGATATAGTAATCATGGCTAGAATAGTTATGCATGTGTCCATGTTACTTGATGACTTTAACAATTTATTTATATATGTGAGATAATGATTTTATTTGTTTCCCTATTGGTTTATTGCGGGGTGCTTAGAGAATTATGTATTTTATATACAATAGCAATCTAAGCTTGGGAACACTTATTGCTTAAGAAATTAAGTATATAGGATCAATATATTCATGCATTCACACATGCTATTATTAAATACTTATCATACTATTAAGTGCTATAGTCTCATATTGAAAATGCATTATACTATGGTCTTTTGGAAATGTCTTCCATGATGTTATTTTTAGTAGACTCTATTCCCACATTACATTGTGAAAAAAATGAATTGGATGCTCTCAAAAATTTAATACTAATATTTCTAGTTTGGAATATTAATTTTTGAATATTCAATTTGGATAAGCATTATGCCAATCTTAGTAATCAGGCAAATCGTTAAATTAAATATTATATTTTAAGGGGGTAAATTCAGCCATGATAACCAATCAAGAATATGCTTTAAGGATAGGGAAAAAATGAACCCATAATTAACTAGAAAGTTATTAATTGCATTATTCTTAGCTTGGAATCAAATTTAATCAATAATGATAAATGATTTTTAACTATAATTGTGAGTTGATACTCCATTATTCAATGTATTCTAATTTGTGTACTCTAGTTTTGGTAGGCCTAGTTGGTCTTAAGAAAGCATTATTTTTATGGTAACTAGTTATCCACTAATATAGCCAAAGTTGGTCTAGATTTATGGAATTATAATTAGCTTGATGGATGATTTATCATTTAATGAATCCATGCTCTTTTGGATTAAATAATTTATTATTAATTCAAGGAGCTGTAATGAACTATTAGTGTGAGGATCCTTAGTTGGAAAGTCATTAACATGGTTCTGATTAGGTATCACAACTAATGCTAGTACACCTTAATAGTTGGTGTTTATTTAGTATCGGTTAACAACTACTTAGTTGTGTTTGATCTTGATTAATGTTATTATTAAGGATGATATGACCTCCTCATAAATATTTATTATGACTTGGTGGATGTCAAGTGTTTATGTTAGCATTTAGGAAATTGGAATATCTCATGCCATGATAATTGTTCCCTAAATAGTAGGCCATATGTGGTGGGAAGGCATTCATGTAGCAATGGTTAATGGGTGTAATATCCCTAAGATTATGAATCATGGCCTCATGGTTTTATGGGTAGAAACTTGAACTGGTCCTTAATTCTGAGAACATATGGATCTATGTTCATAATTTTATGTGAGTCACATTTATAATAGGTTGATGCTAGATACTAGTATACCCTTGAATTTTTTAAGGTTAGCATGAAATAATTCTTGGTTTATGGTATCTTGGTTCCCCTTTTTGAACCATGGTACCCATTATGACACCTCATAATAATTGAGACTATTTATTTAATTCTATCTAGTTAGATAACCCATTATTATGTAGAATCTCACCCTATGTCATCATCCTTATTAAGGATACCCATGGGCTAGAGTGAATATCCTCACATAGTGAGTTTCTAAACCATCCATATAGGGTTATCAAATGCTTGTCATAGGCTAATGATCCCTTTGTGGTTTGATGAGGAAAACTAATTTCCTTATAAGGTTTGATGGTTATTAGTGTGGGAACTCACACTAATACCCCTCGAATGGTGTCCACACTTTAATAAACTTCTTTCCCCTATGAAATCCTCTAGTGATGGTCATCCTAACATAAGTGTCTCATTGATCAGATCAATTTATGGGTTGTCTAATCATCTGGTGTAAGAAATTGGTAATGTGTGGTGTATGGTAGTGTGTAGTGGGTTTACACATAATTCTTCTATGTACTTTGTTAATAATTCCCAGAAAAAAAATTGTGGCTATTTCATCTAGCATTAGATCTTGTATTGTGAGTATTTTAGAGAATAATTACCTTTTTCTATCTCATTAGAATTCAAAATAATATTAATTATTTTTTAAAATAAATTAAGTTATATTTTCTATTTGGTTTTCTAGTTGCTACTCCAAGTGAGGTGTGTAAATGTCAATATGCTTGAATAGGTCATATTATGATTCACAAATCAAGGATAGAGTTAGATCAGATGGTTCTCATGTTGAGAAAATCTAGGACTTGGGTGCATTGAAAATCATTAATGTGTCCTCTTTAATGTTGTAATAGCCTATGAAGCCATTCAAGGCATGCTTTTTGAACACAAGAACATGTGTTGAGAAGTGTTGAGAATGTTCCCTTGAAAATTGGCCCACTCTAGAATTGATTGGACAAGTGAACATGGACATAAGGTGAGGGAATTGATGATGGTTGACCAAGAATCAGTGATCCTGAGAGTTCCCACCACCTACTTTTATGGCTGTAAAATCTGATGATATAGTTGATGCATAAAGGTGTGTATACATGAGTACATCCACTTGATGGGTGTGGCAATTGTTGTGTTGAGTTAATGTTGTTTGTATGATATTGGTATGATGGAATTTTGATATTTATATGATGGCCATTTCTCTATACCTTTCCTTGATTAGGTTAACCCTTCTCAATTTTGATTATGTTCTGAAAAGCTTCAGTTATCGACCATTGGCTTGTATGGGTAGGTCAATGTGGGATAAGTGGTAAAGGCTTCACTCTTAGAATAAAGTGGAATAGTGACCAGTATATTTCATGGGTTGTATGTGAAACCCATCACTAGATGATTGGAACATTATGATCTTGGGAGGACTAAGGGTTTGAATCTAACCTGCAGGGATGGATTGGATAAGGGAAGTTGGTTTGCATGGGTGAATTAGTTGATCTCAAGTATTCCTCTCATTATAGGAATGTCTTGAGCCTTTGTGAATTTGTAAAGCATGAATGGTGGTGATAACCATTGCTATCCACATAGGAAAGACTATTTTAATTTATTATCAATTAATCAATTATTCATTTGAGTTTTTGAATAAGTTTAACAATGTTATAATTAAGGTACTAGCATGCCCTTACATGTTATATGGTTGTAAGTAGAGTAAAGATGTCTCTATAGGTTTGAGTTGCTCCTAGTTGAGTAATGTTTCTAGAAGAAAGTTATTTTTAGGGAGATATGATTATAAGCCCTTATGAAGGTATGTTTTTAAGTAGAGTAAAGATGTCTCTATAGGTTTGAGTTGCTCCTAGTTGAGTAATGTTGCTGGAAGAAAGTTATTTTTAGGGAGATATGATTATAAGCCCTTATGAAGGTATGTTGAACTATCACATGTATGTGACTCTTATTATTCTAAGTTGTGTGATTATATCATTTTGGTTAACTAATTTTTGCCAAGTTAAAGATATAAAATCATAAATAACCCTTATAATGAATTTATAATATTCTCTATAGTATGGTAGGAACATCAAAAGGATGTTCCTTACTTATTTTTCTCATTTTACTAGCACTTGATGTGGTTTAACTATGAGTTTATCTAGCTATAAATTATTGGAAGCTAAGATAAGCAATTATAATTTTTTGCTTTACTTGTGTGTTATTGCACCTGTTGGGTTGTAGCAAGCAAAGAAATTACCAAGCATGAGAGCATTTTTTATTCTAAGTGATGGAATTATAAGTGAAGCTTGGAATGGGTTTTAGGTTGGAAACTTGATTATGGTTGGCTGAATTATAATCATAGTACCTTGGAGGTGAACAAGTATTATGCATTATAATACTAAGTGCTACAATTATATATATCCAGCTAAATTTATGTATAGGTTACTTTTTATTATTGGCCCTTTGAGCAAAATGAAGGAGTTTGTAGTTTTGTCATGCAAATGGCAAGAAGATATTGATTATAAAAACATGTATTTTGATTCCATGATGTGGTTATTTGATCATGGGTATGTATTAATCCAATTAAGTAAACTATGATTCCCTGGTTATATTTCATGTTTATGTGATGATTATTTGATTTTGGATTGAGTTTTGGAAAAAATGAGGGTGTTATGATGCGCATGGTTATATATACTTTACCTCTATGAGGATGTATTTTATGATTAGATCTATACTATGGTTGTGGAAACTATGATTTTCATGTTTGATGATGTAATATTCACTAGATCCTTGGTTGAGTGCATCCTTTTCCATGTTTTGGTTAAGTTAAAATAAACATTGTTAGTCAACCTTTCACTCATTAACATGAATCGATTGGAAGGATAGTGATAGAACTTTTTTATGGAATTATGAAACCATATTCAATGATCATAAGTGGATTGTATGGGTGGGATACCTTATGATGATTGAGATATAATATTCCTGAGAGGTCCAAGGATGTAGATTAATCTTGGAGGGCCTAACAAGTGAATGTGACTAGTTTTATTGGGCAAATTAGAGAGTTTTAGGGATCTCATATTGCTATTGGTAGTGTGACCCATCTATCCATGATGAATTTTTTTTGAAACTTATGGAGATATATTTTATGGGTCTTGTTAGAACACACCCTTCCTTGAATGAAGGTGTTGATAAATTTAAGATCCTTAAAAATGAGCATGATTTTACATGTTTGATATTTTGTGTCATCTTAGATGACATTTGGACATTAGATAGACTAATGAGGACCATAAACCCTTATACTTCACTTTTTAGTGTGTTTAAGTGTTATGATGTGGAATATCTTGGCATAATCTACCAACTTGTTGACCCACATGTGTACCATAATGTTGTATTTTCCATCATTACATGTACTTTATTGTATGATGTGTAAGTATTTTAATTTTGTTGGTTATGTTAATCATGTGAATCTACTACTTCTTATTTTTTATGAATGTTTTTGGTTGGTACACCCCATATTACCTTGGAGATCTATGTTATCTATGTATATGTTTGGTTGTTATGATGTGATGATATACCACCTTATGATGTAAGTTCCCCCTTGAATTTACCTCTTTTTTAAAAAATCTAACAAGGTATAGTAATCATGTTTTTTAGTGTGATCTCGCATAATTACAATAACATTGAGTTTTAAGGCAAGTAGGAGGCTTAGGGTGAAGATAAAACTATATCTAATATGATTAGACTAAGTTTGGCCTAGGGAGTGGAGTCTCACATAGGCTAAAAACCCACTTTTTCCCTTTGATCAAAGTAGTTAGTTGATTCATTCAGGTTGTGCACTATGAGTGCCATAGGATGGCCATGAGATATTCATGCATAATGGTCACCTCTTGAATTAAGTTTTCCTTAAACAACCTCTTTGAGGTTGTTGTAAAATTTGTCTATGTATCCTTATAAATGCACTATTTGTTCTTAAAATTTAGACTTTTATAAAAAAATTAGAAAGACTAAACTTACTAAAATACAAGTACATGTTGACTTGTAAGGTCAATCTCACTATTCTATAGGTAATGGTTGAATGACCTAAAAAGAATATTTTGGTATGAATATTCTAAATTGTTGACATGTGTTGACTGGTAAGTGTAACATGTTGTGTGTAAGGTATTATTATGTATACCTGATACTATATTTAGGATATGTGTGTGTGTGTGTGTGTGTGTTTGTGTGTGTGTGTGTGTCTGTATATACATACATACATACATACATATATGTATGTATGTATATATATATATACATATATATACATACATATATATATACGTATATATATATATATATATACATATATATATATGCATATATATATACATATATATATATGCATATATATATACATATATATATATACATATATATATACATACATATATATATACATATATATATATATACATATATATATATACATACATATATATATATATACATATATATATACATACATATATATATATATACATATATATATATATATATACATATATATATATATATATATATATACATATATATATATACATATATATATATATACATATATATATATATATATATATATATATATATATATATATATATATATATGATTGTTTAAGTATGGCCAAAATGCATGTTGATTTTATGCTCGGGTGGAACAATATCAAGTCTTGATCAGGTGGATTTTATTAGTTTTATGTATTTTGTTATGCTGCCATGAGGTAAGTGCAGTGAGATGGTGGAATTATAATCCCTGTAACCATCATGTGAGCTCCCAAATTTGTGAAGAACATGTATAGAATCTTGGGTTTGCATGTGTATTCATGGTGTGTCTTCTTTGATGTTCAGGGTGGTTAGTGTAGGATGTCGTACCAACCCATGAATGGTACATGGTGAAAAATACGTAATCATGGTTTGATGGATTTTTGTTCTTACTAACATTCTGTTATGAATATTACCAAAAAGGTATGCATGTACTATATGTGTGGTTCTGACCATAGTAGTATTGTTTGTTCATTTTTTTTATTTTCAGTATGGAATGGAAAAATAGGTATGCATAAAGCATTATTTAGGTGGTGGTTATGCCATGTACATGTATAAATGTTGTGTTATTTAGCATTATGTGGAATAATATAAAATTATGAGTTTACATATTTATGTATATATAGTTATAAAAATTAAATGTTTTGGAAGATAACACCTTAATCCCAAGGATTTTGTGAACATTTGTTGGATTTCTTTTGGGTAAAAACTATTGAAGTTGCTGATTTTGTGAAAATAATTCCTCATAGTGAGGAAAATTAAAACTATTTTTCTATTCAAATTCTAGTCATGTGTTCATGACTATGATGAAATCCCTACATATAAATTTGTTTTGTTCTAGAAAATATCCATAAAATTATGGTTTAAAGAGTACTAAAAATATATTATGTTGTTAAATATGGAATTATATTTTATAATTGCATCCTATGATGCATGTTCATGCATGATTTAATTGATTGTCTAACCCCACTAGTGGCTAGAAATTAGGCAAAATTTGATAGTAATGCATTGAGATCAATGATTTCCTAACAATATTGCCAAGAAAAGGGCAAAATTAAGATAGATAATAGTTATTACTTAAAGTTTCAATGTTCTTGAGCAGAATTGTGGTCTTGTGAGGCACCAAATTTCTAGATTTATATGTTATCCTAGTTTATTTTTGTAGAGTTTCTTGGCTAGAAAAAGGTTGTGTGAAACACTTCACCTTGCTCACCTTGGCCTTATAATGAAACCAAGCAAAGGTGTAAGGATGGTTTTCTATCCTAGTTTAGTGAAGGACATGGTTATCCTAGAGGTAGCATATGAATTTTTAGCAAGGTAAGGTTGTATATATATACTCACGATCTGAGAATGGTTAATCTTTGTGTTATACCAAAAAGGTAATTGCATGACAATATTCCATGTCTTAATAATATACTATGCAAGCATGTAGTAGACATGATTTTTATTTTAGATGATATTTGATAAAGTTCATCAATCTGGTTATTATATTTTTGAGATATTTGTTGATTCTTGTAATGTGTGTGCATTTTGTGAAAATAATGATGAAGTATATTTTTAGTATAGTGTGTTTATAGGTTATATATTTGTCACTAAGACAACTCCTCTTTAAGGAGGGGAGGATTTCATGACCCTGTTAGGTTGCACCCACCTTGTGACTGAATTGGCTAAGTCTTCTAATATATATGGAATTTTAAATGAGGCTTAATTTTTGGTTTTTTCTATTGCGTTGGGCATTTATAAAAGTGTATTATTTTAGAAAAACATTGGCATGGGGTTAAAATTATTTTTAAATTTTATGAAGCTTAGTGAGTGGTGGAATTAGAGGTATAAGGGGTTCTTTGGATGCCTATGTGGGAAACATAAAGCAATGAAACACTTGACCTCCTCCCCTTACCCAACCGCCAATCCTCATAGAACTCACCATATACCTAGATTTGAAATAAAAATTAAATTTGACCTATGGATGATGCTAGGGTTAAGTGGTTGGACTTCCACTCTTATTTTAATTTTTGTATTTCCTTTTGGAGCATTGACCCTAGAGAAATGGCATTGGGTTTGGAGGTAGGGCAGCAAAGATCCTAAGGAGATATTGGAGAAAAATGTCTATCTTGCAAACCTGTATGCAGCCACCACCCTCTAAGGGGGTTTTGGAGTAGTTCGCGAGGTTTCAATCCATGATTTGAGATGCTAGGATTGGGCGAGTTTGGGAAAAAATCCTAGATCAATGCCATGGGATAATGAATGGAGTTATTGTTTATGTGGTTCCACCATGGGTGAAAGGCAAAATTTAAACCCTTGCATAATTATTTCTCCAGGCATGTGTTTTCATTCTCCTTTTTAAGTTCAATTTTTGGTTTTTAAATTCTATTTTGGTAATTTCAAAATCATCTAGAAACCCTGCTGGGTATATTATTTTATGAGTATTTTGGTCATCCTCACCCAAACATATGCCATGGATAGGTGTGCATATGGGTTTTGTGTGTAATTTTTTATTTACTTATTCTTTTATAAAAATAAAGTATATTTTTGGTTTCCACCTAGTTTCCCTTTAATTTAATGGTTGCCTTTGAAATTTATTAAACCAAGTTGGTAGGCTAAGATTTTGTCTACAATGAGAAGGGTTTTTCATGATCTTGGAAACTATTACTATGGCCTCTCTTGCTTGTTGATAGATGGAATATGGAAAAATTAACTTGTATTTCATTTTGACTAATAATGGTAAATTCTCCTACATTTAACATTATCTTGATAGGAAAATTCCATGGTTAGTAAACAACTGGGGTGTGTAACCCATGTTTTGACATTCCTATTAGACATTGAAAATACCTAAAATGTTTAAGCTTAAAACATATTGCTTACCTGATTAAACATAGCTATAGTTTTTAACATAATGAGAATTTTGGCCATGATATCTCATGTTGATTTGTGGTCATATTGGCCATATTTCCACTTGTGTAAAAATGGTAATATTATGGTAAAAATTATGGAATTTCATTTATTCTCATATGATAGAGATCTGACTTAAGTTGATAGAACATGAAAGTTATTTTTAAGAGTTGATGACTTGGGTTGAGTATCCCATTATGCATGCATAACTTGTTGTGTGGTTTAATACATGATGCTTCTCTATTAGAGCTAGTTCTTACTAATATTATTATGTTATAAATTACATGGTTTGGTATGCAAGAAATGGAATAGAAATTTTAGAATTTAAGTATTTGATTTAGTGTTTAATTATGATAAATGACATTGATTTTGTGAAGGAAGGTAAAATTTGCTCTATTGTATGGTAATAGAGAATGTTAGATTTAGTATTAACTTGTGCATAAAATATGGTGAGAGATTGTCCTCTTAATGAAAGGCAATACTCCTAATATTAGATTCTCTCACATATATTATATTTTGGAATTATTTTTCCTTAATGATGGCTAGAAATGCTTGTAATTTAATGTTCAAAAAAGAGATATTTAGTTTTCACCTATATTCCACCATGTTATTTAATTTCATGGTAATGCACACTAAGAAGATATGAATTCATCATTGTAACATAATAATTATGATTGGATAAGAATTAAATACTCTTTTCTATTGTATAATTTTGTTGATACCTCTGTGTGCATCTCAGGTACTCTTAGTGTTTAAGAACACTTCTCATTTTAGAATTCTAGGAGTTTGTGGCATGAGTAGAAGGTTTTTGATAATCTAGTTACCTATGGTGAAATAGAGGTACATCAAATTAACTGTTCTACAAATTTATATTGATTGGTGGTTGGAAAGGACTACTTTCCTTATGAATTTTGAAGTACCTATGTTGATCTTAGTAACTTATGACCAAAGCTCTGTACTAAATAATAATCTAGATGAATATTTATAGTGAGATCTATATTAATGTGATTTAGTTAAAAAAGAAGAAAAAGATAAGGGTAGGGTAGAAAGAGAATATGTGATTGTTGATCCTTGAATTAAACATTATGAGAAAGTTTCAATTACAACTAAACATGAATTTAACCAATATATAATGTACAATATAATAAGCTTAGATCTCACTATACACCAAGCAAACTTCTAAGGATAATATGAAGGGATACAAGTAATAACTAAATTTACTTTAGTGATTTGTTACTACATTTAAATAGAATTGACACATCCTAATGTAGAAAAAGTGAAACAAATCAAATTTAATATAATTAAACTAATCTAGCATAAACACAAATTAGAAACCCTGTATCAAAGATACAAATTAAAAATTCATGAAACCATTCAAATTCAAGACTTGGAATAAACAATTGAGAGAGAAGTCATGAAATAATTAACACAAATAAAATTAGACAAACATTTTAGTATTCCTCATTTATATTAATTGCTCCAAAGTATACAAGTTTTTCTCAAAACTCTCTCCCTTTACAAAATGGTACTACTACCTTTTATATAAGGACAAGGCAGTATACCAAACAACTATAGGATACAAATGTATATAGATAAAGATAGTTATCCTTATTAATAAATCTAGAATACATTTTATTTTATAAATTGGATTGACTTAGAGATAAATATGGTACCAAAATAGAATATGCCTTTATAAACAGATATTCCATGTTAAAATATTATAATTTTTTACAAAATGTAATATTATTTTATTGGTTGGTGGGCCCTACACATGATAGATCATTTTCTACTACTAAATTATGTTTATGGCCTTTTGGTATGGCTCATTGATTAGTTCCAAGTCAACAACTAGCTTTAGGAGACATTCTTCCTCCTTGTTAGCTATATCATTAAATTCTTTGTCATTTTTGGTCATGGCTTACTTGATTCTCTTAGCCTAAATTTTCCTCTCTCCTTATTAAATATCATGTCAAGGATCTTACTATTGTCTACTCTAGATTGGCCTTGAATTTTGCTTCTTATTTATTTCATCACCAAAGTATCCCTGTGTTTGAACTCATCATCTTTCATCATGCCTAGGATAGTGGGCTATGCAGGTTCAATAAGCATGGTCATAAAGATCTATTCAATCCTTTATATTTTCTCCTCGTCATCCTTCAGGAGTCTCTCTAGTTCTTTTGACTAAGCACTCAAATTCTAGACTTTGTTAGTAACTATTTCCAAAATTGCATTAAAATGTCCCAAACCAATGGTTTTGAACCCAAGAAACTATTTTCCAGCTTGTATGTTGATTAACCCTATTATTTTATCCTCTAAATCTTTCCATTGGGCTATTAGACCCTTAGCCATTGTATTATACTATGCTAATGCACTTTACCTCTACCTCATTGACTTTAAAGAATCAAACATGTCATAGAAGGAATCATCAAGCATTTTAACCATTACCTCTAGGACTAATAACACCACCTAGGTCTCTAAATTTTCCTTTTCCTTCTCTAGGTTATATATCCTTTACTACATGATTTTTACTCCTTTGATTTGAGATGAATGATATGTAGTTAGGATTTCTATGTCATCCTCATAGATTGGAAGTTTACCAGGATGATGTTTTCCATATGGAGTTAAGACTACAAATGGATCGACCCTTTGAAACATGAATTCCTCACACCCAACCATGGTTTTCCTATTCATTAATCTTTCCAATGTTTTTGTATCAAGGTTGAATTACACCATGGTGGATGAATCTATAACCTTAGGATTTTTTGGGACCTCCATCCTTGTTCCACTTGATCCTGCTATGGAAACTATCCTTCTCTCTTATTCCTCATTCATCAAGGGCAATATCCATGGCTCTATTTCTTCATGAACATAAATGTTAATAGTTTGGGTTAAGACCCAAGAGTGAGACAAAGTGGTAATCTCTATATTTTCCCATAAACAAACCATTTAGGGATAATGGGTTTATGAATGGGTTATTCCTCATTAAATAAGTTGACCTCACTCATGGGGTGGGTGAAGGTCAACTTGGGATTATTTCTCACAACTAGGACCAATGCTAATTCTACTTTTCTTTCATATGGGAGTGCTATTAGATTTAGGTCTAAAGTAACTTCCTTCCCCTTGTCCTATTCAACTTTCATTACCTAGGCCTGGGGTTCTTCTATTTGTTCTTCCTCATCCTCTGACCCATGCTCATCTCAAACTTTAAGTTCATCCTCTACTATTTCATTTGATTTTAATGCAATTATATCTAAGTACTCAACTAGGGACTCTAGCCTCTCAAGTGGGGCCAAAGACAATCCCTGCCTAGGTCTCTCTTCTAACATTTCTTTTCTAAGTCCTTACATTACTTGTGAATAGGGTTACTTCATGATAAATTATGGATAGGTCCTTAAAGAGGGTCTAGGAAACAAATTAAACTACATGGGCTATATTTGTTAAATCTTACTAGGTGGCTTGTCATCTCCCTAACAAACTTGGGCTCTAACTTAATGTTATGTTATTTTCAATCTGGCTAATACATGTAGGAAACTAGAGGCCTTGATGTAGAATGGGTCATGGACACTGATATGATGATCATATGCCTTGTTTCTAGTCTCTTTATCTAGATGTTTGGTGATTACCCCACTAGGAACCCATTACCTCAAATTGTCTTTCTATAGGATGGAGTCCCTATGTTTGGTAATTACATTCACATGCTCCCAATTTTTCAAAATAGTACTAATAATTGCCAATAGAAAGGGATGGGTAAGGAATTTCCTCTTTTCATTACAAAATTCATCTATACTATTAATAATTTGGTAAGCCACTTCTTGCTTTGTAAGCTTGGTTGGCACATAGATGGGTAGCCTGAAGGGTTATGTCAAAGTCCCTTCAATCCTTATGATGGTTAAATTAGGGTAAAGCTAAATATCCCTTATGAACTCCACATACTTCTTAATAAATGGGATAACCATGCTCATGGGGATTCCTATGAAGGCTTCCATTAGGGGTGGGTAGATGCAATCATAGATGAGCTGCATGTTGTGCTTATACTTTAATATGTGTAGATTTGAGTAATGATGGGAGATAGTGGGTATTCCATTAAGGGACCAATTCTTGATATTTTGGATCTAGGTAGAGCCCAAAAGGGCATCCAAAAAATAAGACATCATGTAAATTTTATTTCTTGTTTTCTTCTTGATTCTTGTGAATTGGGACTTCAAGTGGATGTTGATCATCTCACCCAATGAGGGAATGAGTCCTTTATCAACCATGAATTAAACACATGATACCTAAATTTTTTCAATGTGAGTGGTAAAGGGGGATCTACATAACCTATTTATAAAGGTCATTATCATCCTAATTCCCTCCCTAAATTAGATAATTAGTATTTTACTAGTGGGGTCTTATATAACTTGGTTCCTAGTGATCATTTATTGGGCCAGGATTGCATTCAAATTGTGCTCTCTAATCCACTTTTTTATAGTGGGTAGGTCTATTTATGGCTTACATAATTTATAGTATCTATAAAAATCTAGGGGAGAAATGTAAACTACTCTCTTAAATGTTCATTCATATACAATCCAATCATTCTCAATTTAACAATCCTAGAAAAGGGGGGAAAGGTCATAAATGTAGTTGAGTGCCTCCAATTTGGTAGTAGCATAATGTAGTATAGTCATTTAAATGGGAACCAAGTCATTGCATCTCTTATAATGGTTGCATTCTTTTATTCCTCCTTGGTCAAAGCTTACATCTCCTTGATGGTTTAAAAGAGTTCAAACCAATTCATGTTCTCATTGTTCAAAACTATAATGTCTAGGTTCATGTCTTTAAAAAACCTCCCCTCATTATCTAAGGTCAAGTAAATCTTGGTCTCATGCCTTTTTTGTTATCTATGAGATACCATTGCTATGGAAGTTACAACTGCTTACTAAATGAATTGCAAGTAATTTCTGAATTAACTTGTTCTCATTTATAACACAATTGAGCTCCTTTCAATTTGATTATGATAAATTTGAGCTTGAGTTAGGGATTTTATAGATACTAGATATTTTATGAGGCTTTAATGGAAATGTAAATCTATACTTAGGCTCATTCATGTCTCATTTTTTATTGAGACATAGGTCTTTATACCTTTGCCTTTTTTAGCATTAAAAATATCTAATTTTGTCATTTTGTGTGTGAAAGGCACCCATATGGCATCCATTTGAATACTTTCATGGAATTTTTCATAAATACTCTAAGGGACCATCCATTTAATTTTTACAATTCAACTTTTATTTTGCACTATCAAATCTTTGTTCATAGATCAATGCAGGTCATTGACCATGATCACTAGGATCAATAATTATTGTTTGCTTCATGTTGGGCCTTGTGGTTATCCCACTTGGCACTTTTGTGGGACTTATAGGATCTATGTTCTATTTAATGGATGTGTAATTTCCACATGTCATTACTATAGGCCTTGAGGGCTCATTGAAAAGTCTCTATTAGCCATGCTCTATTTGATCATCCCCTCACAATAAAGTGTGTGTTGTTGATCTCAATCTAAATGGATGCATGAAATTCCTCCAAGGATCAAATGCTTTATATTAATTAGGTATTTTGCTCCATGTGATAAATATCCATGATGAAGTGTGTGCCATTGATCTTGAAAAATGTCAAGGACTTTAATCAGTGTCATTACATAGGAAGGGACTTAGGATTAAATACTTTAGGCTAAGGTTGATTTCATGTTTAATAAATATGCTATAAACTTTAGGATAATGTATTGTATTCTAATTTTCAGAATACATATGAAGGGTACCTAGGTTAAATGTCTTAGGTTAAGGTTTATGTTACTTTAATAAACACAATGTATACCTTATGTTAATATATTTATGCTAAGTTCTTAGAACATTTTCAAAGGAGCCAAATGATAAAAGGACCAACAATTAGGTTTTAACCTAAGGTTTCATCATATTAATGAACATAAAGTAACCTTAGGTTAAAAATATTTGAGATATGTTTTATATCACAAAGACCCTTTTAAATAATATTTAATAGAAGTCTCTTAACCCAAGTTTTATTATGTTTAAATAAATTTAATTGGAACCTTAGGAAATAGACTTAGATTAGAACTATGTCTAAAAATACTTAGATCATGAGGCCATTTTATCATTTGAAATTCAAAGATCCTAAACATTTGAACATCTTCTGAGGGTGTCCCATTTATCTACAATGCAATCCATACACTTTTAGTAACATTTTGAAGTATATATTTGTGTCTAAGTAGAATGATCAATTATTTTAAATTTGATGGTCTCACAGACATCAATGATGGCCTTATGGATGTCAAATGATAGTTGTGAGAACATAAAATTTAATCTAGTAGATCATTAGGTTTTAAGGGATTAAATTTGATGGTCTTAATGATATTAGTGATGGCCTCATGGATGTCAAATGATGGTTACATGAAAATCAATTTTAAGTTCATGAAACCTTTTTGGTCCATAGGCCTTGGATTTGATAAACTTCATTGGATCGATCTCCATGATGAAGCATAGATCATTTATCAAGACCTAAGTAGATGCATGTAATTGGTTCAATTTAATATGTGGGACAATTTATTATCTAGCTTCAAATGTAGGAGTGCCACATGGTGGCTCCACTGGGCTCATTGGGATTTTGACTTTTTAGTGCCACATTCGCTCTGTTGGATCAATCTTTGTGATGAAGTGTGGACCATTGATCTTGATCTAGGTGATCTCATAGGATTGGTTTGATGGACCAAATGTTTTAATTTAATTAGTATTTCATCACTCCATCAAATCATTTCTCTTGATGAAGTGCAAACTGTCAAATCTACAAATAAGTAAGGTACTTAAGTTAAGACTCAAGTAAAAAAGAACTCAGGATAAAGCTCTAAGACTAAGGTCTTGTTCATGTTTATAAATATGAATGAGGACTTAGGAATAAAACCTTAGGATAAGTTTATAACAAAGGGGACCATGCTAAAATAAATGACCCTACTAACATGAACATTAAACCTCATTAGAAATATAAGGAACAAAGGGGGAAAATAAAAGGGACCAAGTAGGATTTTTAGGTTAAGGTTTGGTTGTGTTGAGAAACATGATAAAACCTTAACATGAAAATTGGGATTAAGTCCAAAGTAAATTTTAAATGTTCCCAATAAATGTGTTCCGACCAATTTTGATCCTACCAAATATGTTCCTTCCAATATTTGAATTTGAACTAGGGGTTTATGCTAGGGTTTACTGAAGAAGGGTTTGTTGAAGGAGGGTTTATCACATGAATCCAACTATGAATATGATTAATTTATAAACTCCAAGCATGATATATTGAATGGATCTTTATGAATCCTATAATTTAAGACTTGAAAGTTAATTTTTATTAAGATTAAGTCAGGTTAAAGTAAAATAATGAATAAATGGGATAGTTTCATCAGGTTTAGATGATCTTAAAATTCCAATGAAGTGCAAGATATCAAGATTTAGTGCTAAGATTCAAAATAATCATAAGGGTCCCTAATTTTCAAAAATAGGGGTATGTTGACCTCAAAAATTGGTGAGTGTCAAGAGAACATAGCAATTTGTTAGAACTTAGAGAATCTAGTTTAGATAAATAACTAGGTCATTCATTCCAATTGACCAATGCCATTATCAAGATCAGTTCATGGTTGAAATAAACCTTGCATATTATAAATTAAGATCAAATATCAAGGCATGGTCATGGTGTGTGTGTGTTTTGATTCCACTTACTATTTGTCATGGGGTTTAGGAGACAAATTATAGATTTCATACCTTTAATTATTAACATTGACTTGGAGCATGGTTATATATTCATTAAGAACCATGTTTCTAGTTTAAGGAAGGCTTGGGCATTGGTCTATTTCTAGCTAGGCATCCATATCCTCAATAAAGATTCATTTGGATCCACTCATGGCCTTGATCCACTATAATCTAGGCATTCATAGCCCTAATGAAGATTACTAGAATCACCTTTGCTTGAAAATCTTTTGATTCTACAATAAGTTCTTATTTTTTAATATTTTAAATCCTTTTAATATTTCAATGAAGGTTTAGAGCTAGGGTATATAGGTTTAAGGATTTATTCAAGTGTTTGATCCTTAGATAATCATATATGGTAGCAACCTTTGTCTAAGTTGAGGATGTTTGTTAAGTGCAAGCATGATTATACCTTAATGGATTGAGATTTCATTCAACATGTGCATTTTTTATTAAAAATAGGATTAGGTCAAGACAACCTTTAAGGTCTTATACAATGGTTAACCTTTTCATAGGTCTTTACTAGTTTTTTCAAATCATAACATCAAGCTCCTATCTCAAATCCATGTTCAACACATGTATGAGGTTTATACCAACATTTTTGAATTTATGGAGTTTTAGGTAAATCAAGGAATTTTGAGTTGAGGGATATCCAAAAAGACTCGTTGGAAACAAGGAATAGAAATTAGTAAAGTAGGAAACCAAAGAAAAGAAAAGAAATATATACATACTTTTGTATAAACAAGGGACAAGAAGAAAAGAGATGAATGAAACTAACTATCCTACCTACACTAACTCTAATAATCTTATAGATTTACTCCATGAAGACCTTAGAAGGAGAAGTAGAGAAATAATTCTTGAGAATCTACCCATTAGTGGGTAGTGTGAGCTATGATCCTTGTAAATCTTTTAGTCTCAAGGTGTTATCTCCAAGTGTATCTACAATTTAATAGGGTCCAATCCATAGAGGTTTGAACTTACCATGTTTACCCTTAGGTTCATATGCTTTGTCCTAAAGAAGAATCAAGTATCCTTGTCTGAACACCTTGATATTTAATCTCTTATCAAACCACATTTAACTATAGTTTGGTTCCTATCAAAGTTATAAAAAGCCTTCTCACATGCATATTCCATTTGGATTATGTCTAGTAGCCTTGAGTTTGTAATTTCTTGATCCTCCTCCATATACTCTTGTATAAATTTGTAGGTTGGTAGCTTAAGTGTGATGGGGAATATAGGCTCCAAGACATATACCAGCAAGAAAGGTGATGCTTTGAGAGACTACTTGAATCTTATTTTATCTACCTAGAGGGCATACTTGAGAAGCTTATGACATGTTCTTGTTTTGTCTATAATAGACTTCTTAATGGATTTCATCAATTTTTTATTTATTTACTTGAATACTCTATTACCTTGAGTATAATGGTTGGATGAAAACTTAAAAAAATGTTTTTGTCATATGCCCATTCTATCATTTATATGGATGTAAATTCTGACCCATTATCACATACCAAAGAGACTAGAGTTTAAAGTTAGGTGCATATGCTTTCTTCTAGAAACTTGATCACTTATTATATTCTGCATTATTTGGTGGATTCTACTTCATTCCATATTATGCAATAGTTAGTGGCTATCAAAACATATTTATGAACTTATGATGAGTTGGGGTTGATTAACCCTATAAAATACAATCCCCACTAGGCAAAGGGTTTGTCAATTATGATTGGCTATAAAGGCATTAGTGCTTTTGGATTTTTCATGTTGAATATCTAGCATGAATGACATTCTCTCACATTATTATGAGCATATTTGAAGATGGTGGGCTAATAGTAGCCAACCTTAAGGATCTTTTGGGCTATGTTATCCCAAATAGATGGCCACTTCCTAGTTTCTCATGGAAATTTCTGATTACCTTAGTGGTTTCTTCTTTGGAGACACATGTAAGCTATACACCTTGGAAGTTCTTTTGGTATAGGACTCCATTTATGATGAGGTAATGAGCTTCCTTGAGCCTAAAATCTCTTTTTTGCTCTCTAGTTATTATTACAAGATAAGTGTCATTAATTAGTAAATGAATCATGGAGTCATACCACTTATTAGCTTGAAATTTTTGTTGATCAACCTGCATAATACTTAGCTTAGGACTAGTATTATCAATCATTTGAATCAGACCCTAACACCTTACCAATTTTACAATTTTCATTTCTATGTCATATTCTTGGAAGACAAACATCCATTTACCTCTTTACTCTCCAATTTTATATTGGCTTAACATTAGGTTAGTAGTTGGTTTTGGTAGAATAATATGTACTTTATTCTTAAGAATGTAGTGCCTAAATTTCTTGACAAATTGAACCAATACAAAGTATTTTTTATAAATCAAATGATATTTTAACTTTGAATTATTCAAATTATAACTCATAAAATCAATTATATGGTTATATCCTTCTATATTCTTATTTAACGCAACAAAAATAATGTGATCAAAGGATAAATAGTAGAGGTAAAAGTCCTTTGAAAAGTTTGGACTTATCAAGACTAGGGCCTAGTTGATTGCACTTTTGATGTCCTTAAAGGCTTTCTTGAGCTCTTCATTCCATGAGAATTAAATGGTTTGATAGTCTCTACAAAGGTATAAATAAACTTTATTACAAATTTTATATTACCAAAAAATAATTTTAATTATTTTTTACTATTGGGAGGCTCTATCTTGAATATGGCTTCCACCTTTCAAGGTCTATAGAAATTCCATATTTAGTAATAACATGGACCAATAGTTTACCTTCAGTGACATGAAATTGTTATTATTAGGGTTAAGATAGATACCATACCTTCTACACCTTTTAAATAGTTGTTGTAGATGCATGAAATGGTCTTCCCTATTCTTGGTAAAAATAGTTAGATCATCCATGTAAATTATGATAAATTTATGAATCAAGCCTTAGAAGGTATGGTCCATGGCCCTTTGGAAGGTGGCTCCTACATTTATCAATCTAAAATTCATTCTCTTTTATTAAAAGGTACCCCACTTGGTGGTGAAATTTTTCTTCATTATATCTTCCTTATCAACCAACACTTGAGTGTACCTTGAAAAACAATCAAGAAAAGACATCATGGTTGAACCTAAAACAATTTGTATTACCTGGTATAGAGAGGGAAGAGGATAATTATCCTTTTCAAATGCTTTATTTGAATTTATAAATTCAATACACAGTCTTATTTCACCATTATTATTTCTAACTAGCACCAAATTGGCCACTCAGGTAGAGTGCCTAATGGGAAATACAATCCTAGCATCTAACAGTCTCTTGACCTATTTGAAGATCATGGGTTCTAAGATAGGGTTCAAAGGTCCTTGTTTCTACCTGAAGGGTTTTAAAATATATTTAAGAGGTATAGTATGGGTGATAAATCTTGGATTAAAAATATTTATGTTATCATAAGATCAATCTATGACATCTTTATAATTTGTTAACAACTCTTTGGTTCTCTTATTTTTAGAACTAGTGCAAGAATTTACAATGTTCACTAGTTGAGGTTGATATTGAGGGCCAAGATCAACACCATTTTAGTCCTTCCCACTTTGGGAACATTAAAAACTTCAACTAGCTTATTTTGATAAAATAATCTTTCTAATGTAATCATCCCTTTAGGAATCTTTTTGTCATTTAACTGAATGACTTTGCCATCAAACTTACCTTTCCTAAACATATTTTTATCAACCTCATCAATGATCTAAGACTCAAATGATCCTAAACTGGTAATGAAGTTCAAGATCTAATAGTCATCACCAAAGACCTGTAGATGGTTCACATTGTATAGGACAAAAGGGCATAGAGCTCAATACAAAATTTGGGCAAATCTTGGTCAAGCATGAGGTTAGCTATAGTATAGGCAAGTTTATCATCAGCTTTATTTTATTCTCTAGGGATAAAAACAATGTTGAAGACATCACAATATTCTACTAGATCTTAGAATCTAAACTTTTACCTTTTGAGGTATGATAATTTGCATTGATACTTGATTCTCACTTGATTCACTACTAACTCTGAATAACCATAAACTAATAATTCCTTGAACTTATTTTTTTTGGAAAATTTTATACCTAAGATGAGGGTTTCATATTATACAAGGTTATTGGTGCAAGGTAACTAGATTCTATAATAAGCATGATATTTATTACCAATAGGGTTAGAACAATGCATACTCCAAAGCTAGCCTTACACCTAGCCCCATCAAAATTCAAATTCCATAGCCCGCACACAACATTAGAATCTTTAGGATGACCATCCATGGTATTTTAAGGGTGAAAACCCCTAAATAAAAATCAATTATGTTGACCCTTTCATTGACATCATTATACTCAGTGATCATATGCTTCATCATTGGCTCTCTTTCAATTATAGTTTGGTTGGGAACTCCCTTCCAAGGTAGCCATAGGTGTGAAAAATATGTGGACATGTATCCATTCAAAGCCTTAGTCCACTCTCTACTTAAAATTAGTCCATATGTGTTTGGGATATCTATTACTTGGATATCTATAAATTGTGGAACCATTGGCTAAAAAGCTAATTACATGTGGACATTTAATAATGCTGTAACCATCTTGACCCTAGACTTATCTAATTGGGTGACAATCCTATCAAAATTTATGGGGGTCAAACCAAGATGCTTAAAAACACTTGTATGTATGAGATTTGTAGAGGCACCATAATCTAATAAATAGTTATGCAAGTTCTTACCAAAATTTTGGATTGTAAGTAAGAAGGATGAGGACTATGTTCTAGCTTTGTACATAGTTAAATTTGCATTATTAGTCTTGGATATCTTACTTGATTTTTTGGATAAAGAATCCAATAATAGATCTATTTGCTCTTTGATTTATGTCAAGTCATGAAAGGTGATATTAGCTTTAATTTTCTTCATGTCCTCTATAATGTTATAACCAATCCTAATTGAATAATTAGAAGCATCAGTACTAGGTTTAGGATTACTTCCCTTTAGAGGCTCTAGATTATTATTTGAGGTGGTATCCAAAGGAGTAATAAAGTTATTTGGATGAGTAGAATTAGTCAAAGGCTACCTATATTATCTATTCCTTAAAGGATATGTCTTCTTCAAAAAATATTAAAAGGCATGAAATTCTTAAGGAACATAATCTATCTCATTGTCTTCTTGGAAGGGTAAATCAAAAGTCTCCACCATAAATGTTTGATTAGTAGGCTTGGATCCTAAAGTATCTACACCATTGTATTTATTATGAACTACCTCAAAACTATCTAACTCTTCTTGAAATGCCTCAAAATCTTTGTATAATTAAATTTAATCAATTTCACCATGCTTAATAGTATAATGGACTCTATAATAATCATGAAAGGTAATGTCAATTGGATTAATATCCATAGACTTCTTTTCAAAAGAGGGTTCATTACTCTTATTGTTGTGAAAACTATCATTATTGAACCCATTGTTGCATCTATTGAACATTTGGAAAGAGAAGTTCCTACCAGAAGGCTCTCTAGTATTACCAACCTATTTTTATAGCTGAAGGAAGTCAGTGCTTTGTTTTTTGACCATTTTTAGAATGGACTCATTCTCACTTTTATGGGTTTATAAATTATGGACTTGATTGTTATTGGCACCAGTGGTTGGTATCAAGGTATTTTGATCATTTAGATTAAATCCATTATTATTAGGGTGGTTTAAGAAGCCCAAATTCTAGTTATGAGCAACATGTCTTAGAAGCAATTGATTTAGATTTGGGAGCTGGTTGAGAGTAGGCATATTTCAATTAATATTAAGAAAGAGATTCAAGTAGGCATATGTGGGTTGTCATTGGGAATAGAGTAGGCCATATGAACTTGAGGTTGCATCTGGTCATTTATGATCATAACCTTAACATAGGCTAATTCTATTATGTTCATTAGACCTAAAGCTCTCTGGATAAAGGGTAACTATATAGATTTCCAAGGCTAAGGCTTGATCAAGTTTATAAGGGTCAATGGTCTTATTGTACATTTTTTGGAACCTTACATTGAAATATCTTATAGATTCATTGGCATCCCTTGTCAGGGTGGTCAATTATTGGTATAAGATACATCGGTTAATGATCTTGCCAAATTGATCAATGAAGATGTTATTGAATTCATCCCAAGTGGTGATGAAGTCATTAAGCAAGTTTAAAAACCAGTTATATGCAACATCTTTGAATGTAAAAGGGAACAATCTACATGATACATCATCATGAACTACATTTAATAATATTAATGTAGCCTTAAATTATTTAACATGTTCCTCGACTATTATAATACCACTAAGACTAAAATTTGGAAAAAACTTTTCAGGATTGTGAGGGAGGTCATTAATTTCACTTTGTAAATTTATGGGAGAACTTCCAAACCAATCCATACCTTGATAAAGTTTGAACATATGAGTACCTTAGAGTGGTAAAGATGACAAAGATTTTGAACACGTAAGTCTACCTTTGTCTCTTGTGGATCTCTTTTGGATCTCTTAAGGACTTGTAACTCAAGCAGAAGATCTCTTATTTGAGAGTGTGATCTAATTAGAATTATTGGTAGTTATATCTTGATAAATTTAGATCTTGTTTGAAATATGATGTGCCAAACCAACCTTTACAAAGAAAAGGAGTTAGATTTGCACATTAAGCTAATTTTTCAAAGATACATGTATAGAACAATAAAGGGCATCACATTTTAACTAAGTTAGCTAAAAAGTGTGTCCAATTATGCATATATGACCTATCTTTACAATTATAAGTTCAAACGAACTCAGATCTATGAAAAATACACCAATCTTTGATCCTAGACCCCCTTCACAAAAACCTAAGTCTAAAACCCTTTGGTTCAGATTCAAAATTTGGTGGGAGAAACTTTATGGGAATGCTTGGCCCACTTTAAATTTAAGTCTAATTTTATATTAAGAATTAGTCATATTTATTAACAAGACCAAACCTTCATATAAATTTATACATAAGTCCTTGCATATTTTTCCCTTTAGCATCCTTGCTTATTCTAACCTCACCTAGAAATGGTTTTGTAGGGTTCCTTTTATTTCCTAACTAGGCCCCATTTAATTAAATATTAGCCTAAGTTTTAATCCTAAGACCACCCTCATGTTTGTTAATACAAATATGACCTTATAATTAAATCTTAGCCTAAGTCTTTATTAATCTTGAATCCTAACTTAACATTCTTACTTGATTGTAGATCTAACAATCCTCACTTTATCATGGGATCCAATATAATGGTGTGATATGAACCATTTATATTGGGAGGCCCCATGAAGACTTAACATAAAGAACCTTATCCTTATGTTTATCATGTTTATTAATATATGGCACTTAGGATTAACCATTTAATCTAGGTATTTATATGATCAATGGGACTAACTTAAAATCTTTGCACCTTATAGGCTCTATCAATCCATGCTTCATCATGGGATACAATCCAATAGAGTGAGTGAAAGTTGAGAAGTCAAAGCCCTAATAAATCACCATGTGGAAATAACTTATGCCAAGCTTCATTGGTAGAGGTTACCATGTGTTAATAAATCCAATCATATGTGAATACTTGGATCACCATCCAATGGTCCTCACTTCTTATGATATGATAGGGCATGTTGAATCCAAGACCTTGGAAAGATCTAGAGGGACACCATGTGGCATCCTCACATATAACCATATGAACTTCATGCATTTAAATTTGACATTCTCGATCATGTTATTTAATGACCACAAGGATGTCTATGGTGTTAGCAAGATCATCAAATTTAGCATAATTCAAAATATTTCCTAGATTAAGTGGGCATGTTTTAAATATTTTAACAAGGGTTCCTTCAATATTTCAACCAAGACTAGCATAAATTGATTTAGCCAAAGGTTGTTTACATTTATTAATACAAGATGGACTCAAGGCAAACATTTAACCTAAGTCCTAAACTTATATTTTGGGACTAAATTAAACTCTGTACAATCTTGTAGGATCTTGTGACTCTCACTTAATATAGGAAGTAATGGCATCAAGTAGGAAACAATGGAGGAAGGTGACAAAGCTTTACTTATCTATGGACTACCTAGGCAAGGTTTTCAAAGACACAAAGTTAAATGCCATATCATTGAACAATGGGTGAATAAATTGGTCTAAACTCTTCTTTTCCATAGAGGAGATGTAGCCCCTCACTTAAAATGAAAGGATAATTAAAGTAGTTAACACCAAGTACAATGACCTAGTCACTATGCAAGTAATTGGCCTTCACCTTGCTACTATAAAACCCAAGGTACTCCCCTGTATCAATATAGTTGCTTCACTTTTAAAATGCTATAGAATAGATGATGACTAGATTGTGCATGATGGAACATCTATAAGGATTACATATGTTTCCCATGTAGCCTTTGAAGGTTACTACAAACTCCCTTGGTCTTATATAAATTTTCCCTCAATAAATAATAGGACCATCCAAAATGACCTTGACACTATCCTCAGGCCATGTCTCAACTAAGGAAATCATGTGTTCAGAGACTACCAAGGAAGAATCCCAATTTCCCAATTTAGGGAGGGAATTAGGGTTATCATGACCTTATTAAATAGGATTTATGGAGCTGCCATAACCACATATGTCAATCCCACCTAGGTCTCCTATGTGCATTTGTTAATAGATCATTAACTCACCCCTCTTTTAGGATACATGATAAGCATTCACTTAGGGCACCAATTTGTTGTTTTTAAAAGAAAGACCAAAAAATAGTTCTTTATGATGTCCTATTTGCTCGATGCTTTACTTGCTTCCACATAATTTCCTAACATCAAAAATTGGTCTCCTAGAATTAGAATCATTGTATCCCATCATTACTCAAAGCTACATATCTTCAAATGTATGAACCATATGCAATTCATATGTGATTGAATTTATACCACATTGATGGAAGCTATAAATGGATACCGTATGCCTAGAATGCACCCCTTGATCAAAATATATGTGGAGATAATAGGGGATATATGGTATTATCTTGATTTCACTATAATTAGAATTGAGTAAACCATGGTCTCACCATTTAGATTGCTTGTATATGTTCTAATCAAGCTAGATAAATAAGAAATCACCTCCTAGATCATCAACGGAGTTGATGGAGTATGAAATAAAAAGAGAAGGGTATACTCCATCCATTTCCCCTAATAACAATAAGGACCACATTAAAAAAAAAAAAAGTAGATGTCATGTCTGAGTAGAGAGGATCCTTTGTTTTCCAAATGGATGAATTCAGGTTGTGGGATCCTAACAAGGTAGTGAAGAACCACTTAATGGAAAAGAAGTTGCCTAAACTATTGTATGAATACTATCCTAGGGTTTATGATTATGTATACACCAAGGAAAATAGATTTGAAGAAGTGCTAGCTAGACTCAAGGAGTGCAGTGCCATGTTGGAATGTAGACTAGTAAATGAATGAAAGCCAAAAAAAGACATTTGACAAATGCACCCTCTCAAATATCATTTGCTTCCTTCAAACTCTAGAGTACTTTAGGGACCCCCTCATATAGAATTACCACCACCCTATGAACCTAGTAAGAAATCATTGGAATAAAAATTGGGTGAGGTAGCCTTGTCTTTAAGCCCTCCATAAAGACCACCACCTCTGGTGGAATATGCAAACATGGTGGCTCTTGAGCCAAATGAGACAGTTGAGGGTGTCTTCAAAGTGACTAAAGAGACATATGGTTCAAAGGTGAAGGAAATAGATTGAGGCCCTAGATCTTAGGTAGGGAAAGTTTTAGGATCCCATGATAAAGTAGAGGATAGAAAAGGATAAAGTAAAAGAACCTGAGTTGGCCATAGTCCCAACAATAAGTTAGAGAAAAAGGAAAACCAAGTTGGCCATTATCCTGTCTAGGTCCAAAAGGCCAAAATTTCCATTTATGCATCTAGACAAGGACATAAATTTATTTAGTGACGAGTTCCCTATCTATGGGCTAGTCATTCCATATTGATTCATCTATTAGAGACTACAAAAGATTCCCTCCATAGCCCATTCATGGGCACTAACAGAAAACATCAATATTGATGTGCATGAGGACCTTAAACCATGGATAATTAAAATGAATAAAAAACAAGAAGATAATTAGTGGAAATAGTTGGGGTTAGTGGTAATAAAATGGATGATCTAAGGGAATATAATAATGCAAAGGTTGAAATTCTATAAAGCACTAGGTTTATAAATCCCACCACTATAGTTCATTTCAATCTGAAGACCACTAGGCTGGAAAAGATCACCACAAAAAAGGTTGTGGTGGGTACAAAAGAGTTCACCTTTCAAAAGGTGGAACCATTTATTGGTCTAAATTTAGTGGGTGGACAAGAATTTGGAAAGCATCCCATCCATCAAGAATATGTAGAGATCCTAGTTAGGGCTTAATTAGCATAGGCCATAGAAGGAATAAGAGGGATGAAATAAAGAATTGTCAACTTGGAAAGGGATAAGTAGATGTTAGAGATCCAAGCTATCCTCTTTGTGCCTGGTGAGATGATAAAGATGTTGAATGAATCATTTTTGACACGTTTGAGGTCTTGAAGGCTATGAAACTTAGGAAAAGTGCCTTGACATAACAAGATAAAGTAGCTAAAGCCTTGGCCATCTAATGGCAAACTTTAGAAGATCAAATTTCTAAACTTATTAATATACAGATAAGAAGATAGATCCCATGATTAAAAACTATTAGCCTTGGATACTTGAGTTTAGTCTTAAGAATCATTATGCATAAAGTACAAGATTTTAGAACATGTCACAATAATGTCAACAAACTTGTGAAGGAAAATGAGGCTCTAATGAATAGAATTGAGCAACTCTTTGGGACCATGCTAATAGAGCCTTCATAGACCACTTCCATTGGGATAATAGATGATGAGGAATTCAAACAAAGAGCCACTAAAACCATTCAAGAAATCATAGGAAAGATCCAGGACCAATCTATCAATGAGAATCATAAGATCTTAGACATCATTTTCAATTCAAGGAAATGAATTGTAGATGGTAGAAGCATCAAGGAGGCCATGGTTAGAAACGATGAAGAGTTCAATGAACTGGCATAATGAGAGGAGGGGTGTTTAATGAATCCTATAGTAGATTTAGAGTTGATCAATTAACAACACACTAGGGCTAAAGACATCCTCTAACAAAGGTAGATAGAAGGCTCACTACTAGCTTAATGGAAGATTCTATTGATTATTATTTTGCAATACACTTGTAAAATAGAATATTCTATTGTACAATTATATTATAGTTTGTTAGAATATATGTTTCTAGGTCAGTCCAACATAGAAGGTCATATGTATTCTATAAATTTCATATAAAGATAGTCATCTTTATTTTACACATATGTATCTTGAAAAACTAATCGTTACACTACCTGTGCTCTCTATAAATAGGTAGTGTTACCATTTTGTAGAGGAGAAATTTTTAGAAAAAAATTTATACTTGGAGTAATTAATATAGCTAAAGAATTCTATAAGGATTTTCCATCTTGTTGTGTTAATAGTTATTAGATTTTATCTCAATTGGTTATCTAGATCTTGAATTTTAATAGTCTCTCTAAATTTTGAATTGTGTTTTTGTTACAAGGTTGCTAATATGTGTTACACTATATTACTTGAAAATATCTTAACTTGATTCATTTTAATGTGTTCTATATCAAAGATGTGTATTAGATATTTAGGTGTAGTAGTTAAACATTAAATCATATTTGGTTCCTACTTGTACTTTTAATTTATCCTTAGAAATTTCCTTGATTTGTGGTGAAAATTGAGCATTAGCTATTTTACATTACATACTGGTTTAGATGTATGTTTAGGTAATTGATAAATTATCTCGATGTTTGAGATAAAGATTAGCAATCATGTTCTTTTATTTTCTACCTTACTCTCCTTTTTTTACTTTTTTTAATAATTCATTGTATTTTATATCCCATTGTCAATATTCACTTAGATTAGTGTAGCTTAGTACTTTGGTCAGGATTCATCAAAATTCACAGAGGTTTGGACCAAGGTATCTCCCAACCACCAAATGATACAAATATTGTGGAACAGTTTACTTCACTTTGTTGCTATTTCACTAAAGGCACTATAATTTACAAATACTTATAACTCATGCTCTAAATTATTGAAATTTTAAAATGAGAAGTGTTCTCTAAACACTGAGAGCACCTGTGGTATATTTAGAGGCATCAAAAGGAGCATCTCTATTGGTGCCAGAAGGATGGCCACCCTTTGTCAATTTTCGTGTAAATTGATCAAAGTTTGATGTTATCTTTACACCTTTGAGTGAATCTCTACTCCAAAGTGTAAAGATCATTGGTCTTAGGGGTTTTTAACCTATCTTTATGCTTTTTTGAGGAAAATG
The DNA here is from genome assembly GCA_037957365.1 of Torreya grandis. Taxonomy (NCBI): domain Eukaryota; kingdom Viridiplantae; phylum Streptophyta; class Pinopsida; order Cupressales; family Taxaceae; genus Torreya; species Torreya grandis. Next base: position 1,870,199 of record JARHVA010002343.1, on the reverse strand, counting down.
TCATAGTTATTTGATATATTTTTTCTTAATTTTGGTAAATATAGCTTTCAATTTGAAAATTTGTATCATTTGAGGTTGTTAAAATATCAAGTGATCTCATATAGATCTTAGTTCATTTGGGCTCAATTTTGTAAAAATCAACTATACTTGCATAATAGGATACATTATCAAGTTATATGAGTAGAAATATGATGTCCTTTATCATTCTTTACATGAATATTTATATAATTAGCTTAGTGTACATGTTTAGTCCTTGTTCGTTGTAAATATTATCTTGATGCACCATATTTTAGATTGGATTTTGAATCTTCAAGATAGAACTACATATAATTTGCACCAACTCATGCTTGAAGACAGGGGAAACTTTACTCAGTTAGCAAAACATTAGAGAACTAGACATGATAAAGGTAGACAAAGACTTTCCAAGTCCTTACCCACTTCTCCTATTTAAGGTACCCCTACGTTCAAACTACATCTAGATATGGCTTGGTTAGGGAACTCCCATATTAATGTACAAGGTGTAGTCCATGATTTACCCCATAATGTTGAGAAGTATTTACCCATATTTAGTATAACTAGTGTTGTTATTGTCATGGAACATGTTAAGTCTTTTAAATCTACTTTGAGATAATTAAATGCCATACATGAGGATGCAATATGTAGGTTATTTCTTTTTACTTTCAAAGTTGTAACATATGAATGGCTCCTTAATTTGCATGATGATTTCATTACCTCTTGGAATGATTTCAACACCCTTTTCATTGACCAATTTGGAAATATTATTAGTCCTTGTGTCATTTATCACCAATTCATAACCATTAAGAGAGATGTAAGCAATCCTATAAGATCTTTCAATGCCATTTTCTATAAGATGTATAATAAGACCATAGCACCCTACAAACCTAATGATTTCCTAGCCCTATAAATATATAAATATGTAGTAGATCCCCTAAACTTTATGTTTCTAAAGATATCTATCCTATTTATAGCCTCATTAGGCCAAGCATATTTTGAAGTAATTATTATTATTGATCAAATTCAACTACAAGGTCAAATGGCTTACTCTATTCCTAATGTTAACCCATAGATGCATAATATAAAACTTGTTCCTAATAATAACCAAAACACCCCTACTCTTAATCAACTCCTAGCTTCAATCATGCTACCCACTAGTCATGCCACTCCTAATCAAAGTCTAGGATTCTTAAATCACCAAACTACTAATGGATCTTCTACTAATCATCATAAATTCTTGACACCAACTTTTAGTGCAAGAAATAATTAGGTCTATAATTTTGAGGCCCCCAAGAGTGAGAATGAGTCCATATTAAAGATGTTCCAAATGTTAGCACTAATTTTTTTGAGTTACAAAAGCAAGTTGGTAACATTGGTGAGAGTTTTGAAAAGAACTTTACTTTCCAAAAGTTTAACAGATCAGGAAATATATTTTAAAATGATAGATTATACAATAGTAACAAGGATAATGACCACTCTTCTAGTAACAAAACCATGGACATCAATCTCAATGACATTTCTTTTCCTAACTACTACATAGTGCATGGTACTACTAAGCATGGTGAGATTGATTGCATTAAATTTTGCAAAGCTTTTGAAGCTTTTCAAGAGGACTTGGACACATTCAAAGTAGTTTCTAAAAAGGATAATGATACAAGTGATTATGGATCTAATTCATCATATAAATTCCATATGGTTGAGACATTTTAGTTCCCTTTTTAGGAAGATAATGAACCTAAAAATATTCTTGAAGAAATCTAAGCATTTTAGCAATTCTTGAAGACATACCCTCTGAGGAATAGAGAATAGAAGAAACCACTGACCACTTCAACCCCTCCTAATAATTATGGGACCCCCCTAATACCACTTTAATGAATGACCCTAAATCCCCTAAAATAAGTTATTTCAAATATAATGTTAATTCCCCAAGTAGGATTGTCTATAAAATTGTTGAATACATGAAGAAAATTAAGGACAACATCACTTTACATGAGTTAACTCAAATTATAGAACAAAGGGAATTGTTATTAGAGTCATTATCTAAGAAACCTGAGAAGCCACCTAAGTTTGATATTAAAAATGTAACCATGTAAATAGACAAGGTAGAATCTCTACCCTTCCTACTTATAGTGAGGATATTTGGCAAGAATATCCATAATTGTCTTCTAGATACTGGGGCATCAACTAATATCATGCATGCAAGAATATGTGAAAAAATTAGACTCATCTTAATCAAATTTGATAGGGTAGTTATGTAATTGGACAAATCAAGAGTCAAAATAATTGGATAATTTTTAAATGTACACATGCAGTTAGCCAGTGAACCTAGAGTACAATTATTCATTGACATTCAAGTATTAGGCATTCCCATTGCATATGGACTACTCTTAAGTAGATAATGGACCAAGGCCTTAAATGGATATATGCCTACTTATTATTCACATCTATGGATACCTTGGAAGGCTTTTCCAAATTAGATAAGAGTGGAAAGGTAACTAAGAATGAAACACATGATTATTGAATATAACATTATCAATGAAAGAGTTAACTTCCTTGATTCTAGCTTAGGAGTCTTCACCTTAGAGACTATAAAAATGGATGATTATAAGAACACTCATGTTGTACCTAGTTTATGGAAACTATAAGTTGATGGTGATAAATACAAGTCCATATCTAGATTTGGTATTATGTTGATATACCCTATTGGTAAACAATATCAATCATCTTATATACTAAAATTCCCATGGACCAATAACCTGGCTGAGTATGAGGCTCTCATCCTAGGGTTCCAATTTTATATTTAGAATAATGTCAAAGAGATACTCTTTTATGGATATTTTAAATCTTTTATTCAACCAAGTAAGGATCAAGTACCAATGGAAAATCTCATACCTCAAGAGGTATAAGTTCAAAGTCTAGGATCCAATAGAATCTTGTGAGGCATTCAATATCCTCTCTATCCCTAGACAAGAAAAAAAAGCTACTAATGGGCTATCTTCTACTATACCTAATATCATGCCTAAATAGGATTCCCCTAAATTTAGTATTGATATGGTACCATACCCATCACTCCCAAATAATGTAAACCACTTTTAAGTCTTCAATGATGATTAAAAGATCCTATAATTCATGACTAACTTAGGATATTTTGAAGCTCATATTATTGAGACTGATGCAAATACCTTTGAAAGAGAATTTGATGGTAATATCATCCAACTAAATGATAATAAGATACCTAGGGGTATGATTTCACTAGAAAGGTTATTTGACTAGGACAAGCTCATTGAAACTCCTAAGGTTCCCAAAGTGAATGGAAAATACTATAATGCAATAAATTTTGGACCCCAAGATCAACCCCAACAAGTAAATGTGGATAAGGATTGAAAAAAATTGGAAAACAAAAGGGTAAGAGAGTTGATCACCAATTAGAAGGACATAATATCTTGGTCTTAAAACGATTTAAAAATCTTTGATCCCAAGGTTATCACCCACACTATACACCTCAAAAAAATTTGTAAACCCTTCAGAGAAAAACAAAGGCTTTTTAACCCCATCCTAGAACCAATGATATTTAAAGAAGTTAAAAATATATTAGATGTAAGGATTGTGTTTCCCATCTAATCTTAAAGAAGTTAAGAGGCTATTAGATGTAAGGATTTTGTTTCCTATCTAGCATTCCACTTGGGTTATCAATTTAGTTCCATTCATAAAAAAGAATGGTGAAATTAGATTATGCATTGAATTTAGAAATATAAACAAATCATATAAAAAATACAATTATCCCTTACCTTCTCTAGACCAGGTGATATAGGTTTTTTCAGGACCAGCCATGATGTCTTTCCTAGATGGAGTTTTAGGGTATAACCAAGTGTTAGTTGATAAAGAGGATAAAATGAAGACAACCATTACTAATAAGTGGGGAAATTTTGCATAAAAAAAGGATTCCCTTTTGATTAATTAATGTATGGGATATTTTTCTAAGGGACATGTACCATGTTTTCTAATGTTTAGTAGGCAAATGCATCATAATCTACATGGATGACCTAATAGTGTTCTCTAAAAATAAGGAAGATCATTTCACACACCTACAACAAGTATTTGAGAGGTGCAAAAGGTATGGTATTAATTTTAACCCCAAAGAAAGCATATTTTGTGTTACTAAAGGGAATTTTATAGGTCATGTCCTCACTAAGGATGGGATCTCTATAGACCCTAAGAGGGTGGAAGCCATTTCTATCATAGAGCTTCCAAATATTCAAAAAGAGATGAAGTCATTTTTTGGAAAGATAAAATTTGTGAGAAAATTCATCTCAAGGTTTGCTAATATTTTTAAACAAATGAATGACATGCTCAAGAAAGATGCCAAAGTCACTTGGAGTGAGGAGTCTAAGAAAGTGTTCAATAGTATCAAAAAATCAATGAGTCAAGCCCCAATGTTGATAAGTCTAGACTTTTCAAAAGACTTCTATTTGTATTCATTTACTTTTGATCATATGATGGTTGATGTCCTAGCTTATAAATTTGATGGGAGTGATCACCCAATAGCCTTTATGATTACCAATTTCAAAAATTTATAACTAAACTATTCATTGATTGATAAATAGGCATATGCACTGGTGAAAGTAGTAAAAATTCTTTCGCATTACATCCTTAGAACTAAAGTTCATGCTATATTACTAGACCCTACAAAAAATCATGCTAAGTCAAAATGAATTAGGTGAGTGTAGGGGTAAATTGATGTCAATTTTACAAGAGTATGATATAGAGATGAAAATTTCTAGACTAATAAGGTGTCAAGGCCTAGTCTAAGTAATTTCCAACACCAGTCCCAAGTTACATATCATGCAAGTTGATAAGTAAGACTTCCATCCCATTGAATGGTATGACTCCTTGATTAATTTGTTGATTAATGGTACTTATCCTACATGTCTCACAAGGGAACACAAAATAACCCTAAGGCTCAAACCTTTTCACTATATGGTCAAAGAAAGAGTATTCTATCGAAAAAACTTTAAGGAAATCTATTTGAGGTGTGTATCCAAAGAGTAGGCTTATCAAGTCATGAGTAATTTTCATAAGAAACTAGGTATTTTACATTCATTAAGAAGAACAATAACCCATAAAATTATTTGGGTTGGCTACTCCTAGCCTACCATTTTGAAATATGCTCACAAACATGTAAGAGAAAGTCACTCTTGTCAAATATTTAGCACCAAAGAACCATAGGCAGCCATGCCTTTGAAACCAATAGTGATTGATAAACCCCTTGCAAAATGATGGTTATATTTAATAGGAGTATTAACCCTAATTATTTTCAATGTCATAAATATGTCTTGACTAATATAGCTTATTGCACAAGGTGGGCTGAAGTTGTAACCACCAAACACTACAGGGCAAATGAAATGACCAAATTCTTAGAGGAAAACATTTGTACCAAATTTGGAACCCTAATATCCTCAGTGTGTGATAATGGATCTAAATTTATATCCATATTAATGACCAAATGGGCTTATGACAATAGTATTTCTCTAAATTTTGCTTCCAACTATTACCCCCAAGGAAATGGAGTCTCCAAATCTACCAATAAGAACTTGATCAAGGTAATAAAAAAATATGCTAAAGACAAGCCTATGACTTGGAAAAAACTCTTTAAATATGATTTATGGGTAGATAAAATAAGAATCAAGCAAGCCTTAAATGCTTCACAATTCACTACTATGGCCAAGAACCTATATTTCCTATCACCCTAAAGCTACCCACCTTTACATTTATGTAGGAGTACATGGAATAAAGTCAATAGCTTGAAAGTTCTAGATTGATAGATATAATTTAGATGGAAGATGCAAGGGAGAAAGCCTTTACTAACTTTAGCAAACATCAAACCACATTTTAGAGATGGTTTGATAAAAGGTCAAAAGTGAAGGTGTTCAAATAAGGAGACCAGGTCCTTCTTTGGGACAAGGCATTTAAACCTAAGTGTAAGCATGGAAAATTCACACCTTTATGGATTCGCCTATATCAAATTGTAGAAACATTAGGAAACAATAAATTCAAGGTCAAATTTTTTGTAAGAGAAGAGTTTACACTACCCACAAATGGGAAGTACCTCAAACACTATTTATCTATTGTTCCTTCTAAGGTCTTCATGGAGTAATATATAAGACTAATTTAGGCTAGGGTAGGTAGGCTATTTAGTTTATTTCTACTTATCTTTTATATTGTATTTGTGTATATTTTTTTTCCTTCTATTGTCCTTTGTTGTTTCCTATTGTTTATTCACTTTCCATTGTGCTTTTTTTTTCTATTTCTATTTTATTCCTTGGTGATAATAAGTGCTTCTTGATAGTATGATGCTCAAAGTATCTTGTCTACCTAAAATTCTCAAAATTTAAAAATAGGATATGAACCTCATACATATGATGACCATAAACCTAAAATATAAGCTTAGTGATATAACATGGATAAATTGGTAAAAACCAATGAATAGATACCTTATCTATCCAAACCTAAACACTACCTTGATTTGAATATGATTTTAAGAAGAGTTACACTTTTGAAGTGAAAGCTTAACTTATTAGGATAAAATCATGTTTACACTTAATAGGACATCCTTGCTTGGTATAATAGTTGTAGCCCTGGGTGATTTTTTGAAATCAAGCACTTGACTAAAATCCTTAAGCCTAGCTATCTTAGTTCCCATCCTTGCTGAAAAAATTAAAAATATGTGTCAAAAATATAAAAATAAGAACTCAGTCAAAAATATGAGGCTTTTTAGGCATAGGTGATTTAGATAATCTCGATTGGGGCTTTGGATGCCTAGCTAGTAGTGGAGAAAGGCTTTAAGTGGAGCCAAAGGCATATTTTTCATGGATATGGATGCTTGGATAGTAGTATATTAATGCCTAAGACTCCCCTAAACTATGATCATGATTCCTCATAAATACTGAAACATGTTATAAGCTAGTGTAGATGATTAAGGACATGAAACCTAAAAGTTAGTCCCTAAATCCTATGACAAATAGTAAGTGGAATCAAAGCATACACACAACATGACTATATCTTAGTAATTAATCCTAATCTTGCATGTTCAAATCTTGTTCAATCATGAATAGATCTTGATAGTGGTAGGGGTTTAGTAGGATAAGTGACCTAGTTATTTGCCTAAACTAGAGTCTCTAGGTTCTAACATATGGCTATGTTTTCCTTGTTAGTCACCATTTTTTGGGGATAAAATTCCCCTAATTTTTAAAATTGGGACCCTTGACATGTTTTTGAACCTTGTCATTAAAAACCTTGTTGTTTTTCTTGATTTTCTAGAATTTGAAGATCATCCAATTTGATAAGGTAGCATATTCTATTTATCATTAATCTTTGGTTTGCCTAAATGTTACTGATAGTTTCCCCTTATTAGTAAGAAATATAGGTTCCATGGAGAAAGAAATAACATTTAATAGGAAATAAATCCACCACTTCATCCTAATTACTTTTTCTCTATGAAAATGAGATCTTGGACCCCCTTCAGCAAAACCCTAATTCTAAAACCCTTTCGCTCAAATTCAAACTTTGGTGGGAGAAATTTTGCAAGAATGCTTTTCCCACTTTAGATTTAAGTCTAATTTTTTATTAAGACTTGGTTGTATTTATTAACATGACCAAACCTTAATACAAAATTATACATAGGTCCTTACATATTTTTCCCTTTTGTATCCTTACTTATTCTAACCTTACCTAGAAATGGTTTTGTTGGGTCCCTTTTGTTTCCTAATCAAGCCCCCTTTAATTAAAGATTAGACTAAGTTTTAATCCTAAGACCCCCCTCATGTTTGTTAATACAAATAGTACCTTATATTTAAATATTATCCTAAGTATTTATTAATATCCTATCCTAGCTTAACATTCTTGCTTGATTATAGATCTAATGATCCTTACTTCATCACAAGATTCAATCTAATGATGTGAAATGAACCCAAGATCTTGGGAGGCCCTAAAAAGACTTATCATAACAAACCTTATTCTTATTTTTATAATTTTTATTAATATAATTAACTTAAGATTAAATATTTAATCTAGGTCTTTATATGATCCATGGGACTAACTTAAACTCTATGCACCTTGTAGGATCTAGTGTTCCTTACTTCATCACAAGATCCAATCCAACAGAGTGAGTTGAAGGCTAAGAATTCAAAGCCCTAATAAGGTGCCACATGGTAATCACTTATGTCAATATTAATTGGTAGAGGGTCCTATGTTTTTATAAATCTAATCATGTATGACTACTCAGATCACCATCCAATGGTCCTTGCTTCTCATGATCTGACGGGGCACATTAAATCCAAGATCCTAGGAAGCTACATGAGGATGCCACATATCATCCTCACATCCAACCATATGAAATTAATGGATTTAAATTTCACACTCTTGCTCACATAATTTGATGACTATGACGATGTCTATGATGTTAACTAGACTACCAAATCTAGCATAATCCAACTTTTTTCATAAACAAAGGGGGCATGTTTTAAATATTTTAACAAGGGTTCCTTTGATATTTAAATGAATAATTCAAATAAATTAATTTATCCAAAGGTTCTTTGTATTTATTAATAAGAGATGGACTTAGTCCAAACATTTAACCTATGTCCTAAACTTATAGCATGAGACTAAATTAAACTCTATTCATCTTGTAGGATCTTGTGGCTCTCAATTAATCCTAAAAACTTGATCCAATAGAATGAGATTCTCAAGTAGAACCCAAGAGACTTGAGAGCTCAACACATGGAAGGAGATCAAGGATTGGAGCTTGATAGGTATGAGAAATTCCAGATGGCATAATAATATATCTTGATACTTGTAATGACCAATGAGGTGAAGGACCTAGGATAATGATCAATGGTTCATGATAAATCCTTAGATCTTGATCCAACGAAGTGAAACAAAAGGTAAAGTTTAAAGGCTAATGGCTAGTTGTCCTTGAGGAATTTATGAAAATGCCATGAAAAGACACCAAATGGATGCCACATAAGATCTATATGAGTAAAAAGTGACAAAACTTATATTGTGTCCATCTAAAAATGTAAAGGTATAAAAACACAAGTCTTAAGATGATCTAAATATATGAACACACCTAAGTATAAATCATGCCCATAATTAAAGCTCTAGGAAAGCCTAAAAATTAGCATAAAGTAGGAAAATTATGATCAATTGAATCAAATTCAAGCCAAAGTAATTCCATGTGCAAAGAAAGACAAGCCAAATACTTCTATGAAGTTGGTGCCAAATATTTTGAAATTTTAGGAAGAAATGGAAATAGGTAGGCAACAATAGAGGGAGGTGATAGAGCTTTACTTATCTACAAACCACCTGGGTAGGGTTTTCAAAGACACACTGTTAGATGACATAGCATTGAACAATAAGTGCAAAAATTGGTCCAAAATCTTCTTTGCCATAGAGGAGATGCAACCCCTCACTCAAAATGAAAGGAGAATTGAATCAATTACCACCCAATACAATGATGTAGTCACTGTGCAATTAGTTAGCCTTCATCATGTAGCTACTAAACCCAAGGTACTCAATTGTATCAATGTACTAGCTTCACTTTTCATAAAATATATAATAGATGATGACTGGATTGTGCACGATGGAACATATAGAAGGATTGCATATGTTGCCCCTATAGCTTGTTAAGGCTGCTACAAACTCCCCTAGTCTCAGATAGATTTATCCTCAATAAAGAATTAGACCACCCAAAATGACCTTGACACTATCCTCAGACCATGGCTCAACTAGGGAAATCATGTGTTTAGAGACTACCAAGGAAGAGTCCCAATTGCCTAGTTTAGGGAGGGAATTAGGGTTATCTTGACCTTATTTAATAGGATTTTTGGAGCCATAATAATGACATATGCCAATCCCACCTGGGTCTCTTATTTGCATTTATTTATATATCAACAACATACCCTTGCTTTAGGAGACATGGTTAGCATTCACTTAGGGCACCAATTTACTACCATTAAAAGAAAGACCAACAAATAATTATTTATGATTTCTTATATGTTTGATGCTTTAATTGCTTCTACCTAATTTCCTAACTTCAAAAATTTGTCTCCTAGAAGTAGAACCATTTTATCCCATCATTACTCAAAGCTACATATATTCAAATATAGGAAAAATATGCAATTCATATATGATTTCATTTATCCCACTTTGGTGGAAGCTATCAATGGATCCCTTATGCCTAAGATGCACCCCCTGATCAAAATTTATGTGGAGATGATGGTGGATATATGGTATTATCTTAACTACACTATAATTATAATTGAGGGAACCATGTCCTCACCATGAAAATTAATTGTATATGTTCTAATCAAGCTAGCTAAACAAGAAATTACCTCCTAGCTCATCAATGGATTTGATGGAGTATGTAAGGAAAAGAAGAAGGGTCTCTTCCACCTATTTCCCTTGATAATAGGAACGACAACATTGTAAGACTAGAAATAAGTATATGTCATGTCTAGGTAGAGAGGATCCTATATTTTTTAAATAGATGAATTTAGGATGTGGGATCTTAAGGAGGTAGTGAAGAACCAATTAAAAGGAAAAAATTTGCCTAAACTAGTGTATGAACACCAAACTAGGGTTTATGATCATGTATAGATTGAGGCACATAGCTTTAAGGAAGTGCTAGTTAGAATCAAGGAGTGCATTGTCATGTTGGAACATAGACTGATAAATGAATGAAATCCAATAGAGGACATTTGGAAAATTCACCCTCTCCAATATCATTTGCTTCCTTCACACTCCAAAGCACTTCAGGGACACCCTCAAATAGAATTTCCACCACCCTTAGATCCTAGTAAGAAATAATTAGAAGAAAGGCTAGGTGAGTTACCCTTATCTTTAGGCCCTCCACAAAAACCACCATATTTGGTGGAATATGTGGACATGGTGGCTCTTTAGCCAAATGAGATAGTTGAGGGTGTCTTCAAAGTGATTACAGAGACCTATGGTTCAAAGGTGAAGGAAATAGATGAAGACCCTTGCATCTAGGTAGGTAAAGTTTTAAGATCTAATGATCAATTAGAGGGGATAGAAAAGGATAAAGGTAAAGAAATTGAGTTTTCCATAGCCCCAACTACAATTCAAATAAAGAGGGAAACTGAGTTGGTCATTTTCCCTACTAGTTCCAAAAGGCCAGAACTTCAATTTGGTCATCTAGCCAAGGACATAAATTTTGTTAGTGATGAGTTCCCTATTCATGGGCTAATAATTCCATATTGGTTCATCTATGGTAAACTACAAAACATTCCTTCCATATCACATTCATGGGCACTAACACAAAACATCAGTATTGATGTGCATGAGGACCTTCAACCATGGATAATTAAAATGATGAAAAAACAAGAAGAAAGAATACTAGTGGAAATAGTTGGGGCTGGTGGTAAGAAAATGGATTCTCTAGGGGAATCAAGTATTTCAAAGGTTGAAATTATGGAAACCACCAAGTTCATAGAGCCCACCAATACAATTCATTTCAATCCTAAGACAATAGGGATAGGAAAGATCACCACAAGAAAGGTTGTGGTGGGTAAAAAGAGTTCACCTTTCAAAATGTGGAACCATTTATTGTTCTAACTTTAGTGAGTGGACAAGAATTGGGAGAGTATCCCATCCATCAAGAAGATGTAGAGATCTTAGTTTCAGCTCAATCAACATAGTCCATATTAGGAATAAGAGGGGTGAAATAAAGAATTGTCAACTTGGAAATGGAGAAGTATATCTTAAAGACCCAAGCTATCCTCTTTATACCTAATGAGATGATAAATATGTTGAATGACAATTCTTTTGACATGTTTGAGGCCCTGAAGGATATAAAACTTAGGAAAAGTGATTTGACACAATAAGCTAAAGTAGCTAAAGCATTGGTCATCCAATACCAAACTTTAGAATATCAAATTGCTAAATGTATTAATATGTAGATAAAAAGACAAATCCTAGACTTCAAAACTATTAGCATAGGACACTTGAGCACAATCTTAGGAATTATTGTGCACAAAGTACAAGATTTGAGCACTTGGCACAATAATGTCAACTAAATTATGAATTAAGATGAGGGTATAATAAAAAAATTGAGAAAATCTTAGGTTCCATGCTAACAAAGACTTCACAACCCACTACCAATGGGCTAATAGATGATGAGGAATTGAAACAAAGAACCAATATAACGATTCAGGAAATCAAAAGAAAGATCTAAGGCTAATCTAGTATTGAGAATCATAATATCTTAAACATAATTTTTAATTTAGTGGAATGAATTGTAGAGGGTAAAAGCATCAAGGAGCCCATGGTTAGAAATGATAGAGTTCAATGAACCGACAGATCAAGAGGAGGGGTGTTTAATGAAGCTTGTAGTAGATTTGGAATTGATTAAAGAATAATACACTAAGTCCAAAGACATCCTCTATCAAAGGTAGCTATAAGGCCCACCACAAACTTAATGGAATATTATATTGATTATGATTTTTCAATACATTTCTAAAATAAAATATTCTATTGTATAAGTATATGCTAGTTTGCTAGCATATACGTTTCTGGGTTAGTCCAATGTAGAAGGTCATATGTATTCTCGAATTTTCATATAAGAGTAGTTGTCCTTATTTTACGCATATGTATCTTGAAAAACTAACTGATACACTACCTATGCTCTCTATAAATAGGTAGTGTTAGCATTTTGTAGAGGAGAGATTTTGAGTAAAATTGTATACTGGGATCAATTAATATAGCTAAGGAATTCTGTAAGGATTGTCCATTTTATTTTGTTAATAGTTACTAAATTTTCTCTCAATTGATTATCTAGATCTTGAATTTGAATGGTCTCTCAAAATTTTGAATTGCATTTTTATTACAAGGTTGTTAATATGTGTTACACTAGATTAGTTGAAAAGATCTTAAGTTACTTCATTTTAATTTTTTTCATCAAAGATTTGCATTAACTATTTAGGTGTACTATCAAAACATTAAAGCATACTTAGTTCTTACTTGTAATTTTAATTTATCCTAAAAAAATTTCTTGATTTGTGGTGAAAATTGAGCATTAGCTATTTTACATTACATGTTGGTTTATATGTATATTCAGTTAATTGAGACCTTGTCTTGATGTTTGAGATAAAGATCAACAATCACAATCATCTATTTTCTACCCTACTCTCCTCTTTTTACTTTTTTTAATAATTCACTATAGTTTAGATCCCATTGTTAATATTCACTTAGATAAGTATAGCTTAGAAATTTGACTAGGATTCATCAAAATTCATAGAGGTTTAGACAAAGGTAGCTCCTAACCACTAAATCATACAAATATTGTGGAACAATTTACTTTGATTTGTTGTTATTTCATCATAGGCACTATAATTTTCAAATACCTATAACTCATGCTTGAAATTCTTGGAATTATAAAATGAGAAGTGTTATCTAAACACTAAGAGCACATGTGGTACATTTAGAGGCATCAAAATAATCTAGCATAAGCACAAATTAACAACCCTGTATCGCACAAATTAGCAACCCTGTATCAAAGATGAAAATTCAAAATTCATGAATCCATTCAAATTCAAGACTTAGAACAAATAATTTAGAGATAAGTCATGAAAAAATTGATAAAAACAAACTCAAAAAAACTTTTTAGTATTACTCATTTATATTAATTGCTCCAAAGTATACAATTTGTTTATCAAAACTCTCTCCCTTTAGAAAATGGTAGTACTTCCTTTTATAGAATGATAAGGTAGTATACTAGTCAGCTATAAGATAAAAATGTAGAAAGATAAAGACAATTGTCCTTTACAGTTGTAGAATACACTTGCTTTTCTAAAGTGGACTGACCTAGAGGCAAATATGTTAACAAACTAGCATATGCCTTTAGAAAAGAATATTCCATGTTCAAATATTACAATGTTTTACAAAATGGAATATTATTTAGCTAGTTGGTGGGCGCTATGCTTGATATTATTGAAGGATGTTCATGGCATTTTGGTGTTGCTCATTGATTAGTTCTAAGTCAACAACCAATTTTAGGAGACAATTTTCCTCCTTGTCAACTATATCATTCAATTCTTTATCATTTTTGGCCATGGCTTCCTTTATGATCTTAGCCTCAGTTATCCTTTTTCCTGTAGTAAAGATCATATCCATAATCCTATTATTATCTAACCCATATATGCCTTGACTTTTACTTCTTGTTTATTGCATCACCAAAGTAGCCCTGTGTTTGAAATCATCATATTTTATGATGCCTAGGATAGTGGGATGTGTAGGGTCAGTGAGTTGGTCTCAAGGATCTATTCAATCCTTTCTATTATATCCTCATCATCCTTTAAAAATATCTCTACACGTTTTGACCAAGCACTTAGATTTTAGACTTTGTCAATTACTATTCTCAAAATTACATTCAAATGTTCCAAACCAATGGTTTTAAACCCAAGATCTATCTTCTAACCTATATGATGATTAGCCCTATTATTTTATCCTCTAAAGATTACCATTAGGCTATTAGAACCTTAGCCACTATATTTTATTGTTCCAATTCACTTTGCCTCAATTTCATTGACTTTAAGGTATCAAACATGTCATAAAAAGACTCATCAAGCATTTTGATCATTGCCTTTCAGATTGATAGCACCACTTGGGTCTCTAGATTTTATTTTTCCTTATATAGGTTATATATCCTTTGCTTTAGGCCTTTTATTCCTACTTTAATCTAAGTTTAATGAGACTTATCTAGGCTTTCTATGTTTTGTTCATGGATGGGAAGTTCACAAGGCTATTGTCCTCTAACTGGAGTTAAGGCTAAAAATGGCTCAACCTTTTGAAAGGTGAATTCATCACCACCAACCATGGTTTTTTTGGTGCTTACTCTTTCCAAGCCTACTATCTCAAGGTTGAATTGCACCATGGTGGATGACTCTGTAACTTTATGAGGTTTTGGGACCTCCATCTTTATGTTGCTTGAGACACCTAGAGTGTCCATTTGTATACCACTTGATCCTGTTGTGGCAACTATCATTCTCTCTTCTTCCTCCCTCATCAAGGCCAATATCCATGGCTTGATTTCTTCATGAACATAAATGTTAATATTTTGTGTGAAGGCCCAATATTGAGACAAAGTGGGAATATTCTATATTTTCCATAGACAAACCATTTAGGGATAATGCATCCATGAATGGAGTATTACTTGGTGAATAAGTTGAACTCACTCATGGGGTGGGTGATGGTCAACTTGGGCTTCTTTATCCTAACTAGTACCAATGCTTATTATGCTTTTATTTTCTTTGGGGATGTTATGGGAACCAAGTCCAAATAAAATTCCTTCCCCTTATCTTTTTCCTCTACCTAGGCTCAGGGTTTTTCTCTTTGTTCTTCCTCATCCTCTAACCCATATGCCTCAACTAGAATTCTGAGTGTATCATCTAATTTTTCATTTGGTTCTAATACAATCACATCTATCTATTCAACTGGGGACTTTGGCCTCATAGGTGGGGTTGAAGATGATCTCTCCCTAGGTCTCTTTTCCAACTTTTTTTCTAGGTCCTTATTTTATTTATGCCTAGGGTTGTTTCATGTTGACTTGTGGTTGGGGCCTTAAAGAGGGTCCAAGAAAAAAAATGACACCACATGAACCCTATTTTCTAAATCTCACTAGGTGGCTTTTTATCTCCTCTAGCCAACCTAGGCTCCAACATAATGTTATGATTTTTTAATATGGCTAATGCCTCTAGAAAAATAGATGCCCTAACTTAGAATGGGCCATGGATTCTAGGATGATAATCATATGTCTTTTTTGTGGTCTTTATCTTCAAATGTTTGGTGATTAACCCATTAGGATACCATTACCCCAAATCATCTTTCTATAGGGTGAAGGAGCCCCTATGTTTGGAAATTACATTCACATAACATGCTCCTAAATTTTAAAAATAGTCTTACTATTTATAAATATAAAGGGATTGGGAAGGCCTTTCCCCTTTTCCTTAAAAAATACATTTATACTATGAAGAAGTTGGTAAGCCACTTCTTATTCTAAAATCTTGGTTGGCACATAGATGGGTAGTCTAAGGGGTTGTGTCCAAGTCCTTTTAATCCTTATCATGGTATAATCAGGGTAGAACCAAATATCCCCTATCAATTCCACATAATTATTAATCAATGGGCTAACCCTACTCATGGGGATTCCTATGATGTCTTCCACTAGGTATAGGTAGACACAATCATAGATGAACTACATGTTGTACCTATACTTGAATATGTGTAGCTTTTAGTAATGATGGGAGATAGTGGGTTTTCCATTATAGGACTAATTATTGATATTTTGGATCTAGGTAGAGCCCAAAAGGGCATCTAATAGATAAGACATCATGTAAAATTACTTGCTTTTTTTTCTTGATTGATGTGAATTGGGACTTCAAGTGTATGTTGATCATCTCACCCAATGGGGGGTGAGTCCTTTCTCAATCATGAAGTAAACATATAATACCTATATTTTGTTAATGTGATTAGTAGAGGTGGATCACATAACATATTCATTAAATTAATTATCATCCTAATTCCCTCATTTAATTGGATAATTTGTATTTTTTTGATGGGGTAATAGTCAACTTTGGTCTATATTTATTACACATGTACAAATAGTCAAAATTTATAATCACCCTAGATGTCTTATACACTGATTACTATTAAATTTTTCTTATTACCTCACCTTGATATGATTTCATATATTAGTTCTACAAGTCATTCTTTATAAACTAGTTTTCTTCACAAATTTGAATTTTCAAATTCAAATGGTAATTTTATGATTTTTTTTTTTAAGTTTGCATGGTATAAGAAACATATCACTTGGAGCTTAGATAATATATATAAAAATCCCTATTTAGGGTAATATTTCTTGGCATCCAAATAGTATTTGTTGTTAAGGATCCAATGAGCAGCCATGGGGCTAGGATTGCATTTAAATTGTGCTCTCCATTCCATTTTCTGATGGTGGGTAGGTCTATTTATGGCTTACATAGTTTATATTATCTCTCAAAATATAAGGGAGAAATTTAAGCTACTCACTTAAATGTACATTCATGTACAATCCAATTATTCTCAATTTTGCAATCTTGGAAAAGAGGAGAAAGGACATCAATGTAGTGGAGTACCTTAAGTTTGGTGGTAGCATAGTGTAGGCTAGCCATTTGAATAGAAACTAGGTCATTGTATCTCTTCAGAATGATTGCATTATTCTATTTCTCCTTGGTCAAAGCATACATCTCCTTGATTGTCCAAAAGAGTTTAGACCAATTCATATTCCCATTATTCAAAGCTATAGTGTCTAGGTTTGTGTCTTTAAAAACCCTCCCCTTATTATTTGAGATTAAGCACAAATAAATCTCATCCTTTTGTTATTGTCTATGAGATGTCATGGATATGGAAGTTGAAAATTATTATCAAATTAATTATAAGTAATTTTTTAATTAATTTGTTCTTGCTTAGACCATAATTGAGCTCTTCTCAGTTTGAGTGTGACTAATTTGAGATTGAGTTAGGGATATTATGGATGTAGGTATTTTATGAGGCTTTAATGGTGATATAAATCCATAATTAGGCTCATTCATGTATTGTATTTTATTGATACCCTTGCCTTTATACCATTACCTTTTAGAGAATAAAAATCCTCTAATTTTGTCATTTTGTGCTTGCATGGCACCCATGTAACATCTATTTGACCACTTTAATGGAATTTTTCATAAATGACTTGAGGGAATAGCCATTGTATTTTAAAAATTAAATGTTTATATCATGCCATTGGATCTTTGTTCATGGATCAATGTAGTCCATTGATCATGATCACTAAGCTTGGTAATTAATGGTTTTTTTATGTTGGTCCTTGTGGTTGTGCTACTTATCACTTTTACAGGCCTTCTAGGATCTATATTATATTTAGTAGATGCAAGCTTGAAATGTGTCATTATCATGGACCTTTGTGGGCTCATTGAAAAAGTCTTTGTCAATTGCACTCCATCTGATCATCCCCTCATGAGCAAGCATAGGCCATTGATCTCAAGTTGAATGAATCCATGTGATTGGTCGGATGGATCAAATGCCTTATATTATTTGAGTCTTTTTATCCATTTGATCAATCTCTATGATGAATTTTGGGCCATTTATATTGTAAAAGGGTGAAGACTTTAATCAGTGTCATTACATAGGAAGGGACTTAGGTTTAAATACTTTAGGCTAATATTTATTTTATGGTTAACAAACATGCTATAAACTTTAGGATAAAGTATTTTAGCCTAAGTTTAAAAATGCATAAGAAGGGGACCTATGATAAATTCCTTAGGATAAGGTTTATGTTATGTTAAAATACAACAACATATACCTTAGGTTAAGATATTTATGCTAAGTTATTAAAACATGTCAAAGGAGCCAAATGATAAAAGGACCGATTATTAGGTTTTGGCCTAAGGTTTCATCATATTAATGAAAATAAAGTAACCTTACATTAAATGTATTTGAGGTAAATTTTATATCACAAAGACTCTTTTAAATAAGATTTAATAGAAATCTCTTAGCCTAAGGTTTATTGCATTGAAATAAATGTAATTGGAACCTTAGGAAATAGACCTAGATTATAACTCTGTCTACAAATACTAAGATAATGAGGCCATTTTATCATTATAAATTAAAATATACTAAATGTTTTAACATATTTCAAGGGTGTCCCATTTACTTGTAATGTAATCTGTACACTTTTAGTAACATTCTAGAATATATCTTTGTGTCTAAATAGAATGATCTATTATCTTAAATTTGATGGTCTCACGAGTGTCAATGACATCCTCATGGACATCAAATGATGGTTGTAATAATGTCAAATTTAATCTAGTGTATCATTAGGTTTTATGGGCTTAAATTTAATGGTCCCATAGACATCAAGGAAAACCTCATGGATGTCAAATGATGGTTACACGAATGTCAATTTTAATCTCATGAAACCTTGCTAGTCCATAGACCTTAGATTTTACACACTATATTAGATCATTCTCCATGATGAAGCATGGATCTTTGATCAAGATCTGATTAAATGCACGTGATTCATTCAATTTAATGTGTGGGACCCTTTGTTATCTAGCTTCAAAACTGAGAGTGCCATAGGTTAGCTTTGTGAGGTTCCCATGGCTTTTGAATTTTTATCACCATGTTCACTCCATTGGAACAATCTTCATGATGAAGAGTCGAGCATTGATCTTGATCTAGTGATATCACCAAATTGGTTTGATGGACCAAATGCTTTAATTTCATCAAGCTTTACTCACTTTATTACATTATTTCTTATGATGAAACATGTACCATCAAATCTATAAAGAAGCAATGTACTTAAGTTAAGACTTGATTAAATAAGAACTCAAGATAAAGATCTAAGACTAAGGTATTGTTCATGTTGATAAATATGAATGGATCCTTAGGGTTAGAACTTTAGGCTAAGTTTATAACAAAGGGTAATATTGTCATCCGATTGTGTACCCTAAGACACTCTATTTAGCTCATATAATTTGATTCAATATTGAATCATTTCTTAAGTTGTGGGGAACTTGTACGAGAGATGAATCTCTAGGATTGAAGTGCTAGCTCCCTAGATATATCTTAAAGCACTTGTCACTTAATCTAATGATTACTTGGGTGAAAAGGGATAGGATTTTCATGAATTTAAACTATTATAAGTGGGTGAAAAACCATAAATATCTCCATAATATTATCATACCAATGCACTAAGAAACTAGACTCACAAAACTAGATTCTACCTCTTATAACACTCTAACATTAGCATTTCAAGCATGAAGGTGGAATGTATGAAACAATACTCAAGGTGAGTGAACCAAAGGTTAGTTCTAGACAATAATACTACTTTTACACTTAAACATAGAATCATACCCTTAATCAAAATTTCATGTGACCTTCTATAATGAAACAACTTTTATTAGACATGCAAGGATTGATGTCAATAACTTGACTTCTCACTATACATCTCTTCAAAAACATAGAAAATATAGTTTTGGGATAAAAAGCAGATTACATATCTTTTTTCAAAGGAAAATTACAATATCTAACTAGATGGGCTTTACCATACTATTTGTGGTCTCTCTACAATAGCCAAAATGGCTCATATTTATAGAACTTGGAAGAAGACAGAAAAGAGAAGTTGAAGAGTTATAAGGAAAAGTGTCCAAATGTGTAGATCAGTTACATTCCATGAAAATGAGGTGGAAGAGAGATAAAAAAACTTATGTGAACATGTGTCCATACCAAACTGAACACCTTCCTCACATGTGGCGTTGAAACTCCTCAATCATTCTCCCTTAGATAACTGCCTTCATCATGGGCTCGAAACTCTTTCTTGACAAGTGGCAAGAGGAAAGAATTGTATCTTCAAATATCTTAGAAAGATATATATACATCATAAGGACACTTTTAAATCATATTATATCATCTCAAACTAGCACATCATTTTTAATCATCAATCCAACTGTTAGGTGTCACAAGACCTCTTTGTCTTATTAGGACTAATTTGGCCAAAATGGCTAAAATTTGGATTTAGCTCAAGTTGTTAAATTTTTCTTCATGGAAGTCCTATTTACATAATATTGGATTGAAAAAAATCTATTTATAATCATAAGAACCTCTTTGAGACCCCATTTTGCTCATAGATCCTTCACTAGGCCTAGTCCTCTTGTAGCCCTATTTTTGCACAAATCCACTTGTGCAAGGGAATGTATGTGTGTGTGTGTGTGTGTGTGTGTGTGTGTGTGTAGGAATAATTAGGACAATTTTAGAGTACCCTTTTTATTCATTATTCTTTTTACCAACTTTAATGGCTTTATACCCAAGGCAAGTGTACTTTTCGATCAATTAGTCCCAATTAGGTTTAATTAGGCCTATTTAGATTAGAAGGCCAAAAATGTCCATTTTGTACTCCCACAAATGTGAACTAGAAAATAATTATGTGATTCACATTTTTTTCCTCCTTAGAATCCTGCATATCCAATTTTATATCTTGATCATTTGTATAGACCCTTATTCTAGCATTAATTTCTATTTCTTGACATATTATATACAACCCTATAATTTAAGGTACAAACTAGTGGCATGAAATGAACCTCATGGGATTCATATACATCATCCTAATGAGTTCCAAGTTAAAAAAATTCATTTTATTGATTTCATTTTCCTTTCCTTCTCATTGGGTCTAAAATAGGCTTCTTAGATGGTTTGGAACACCTTAGCCTCTTAACAATAGTTCATATAGATGGCACATTGAATCATATAAATAAAGGAAAAAACTTAAAGCTAATAACCCACTCAAAATTCTCCAATCACCTCCAGGTCCCATACAAATTTTCATGAAAGTTCTAAGTTTTTCAACTTGGCATTCGAGTCTTTCTTGTGCATTTTATGAGGGTTTAGGGGCTTTCAAGTCAAACAATGAATTTTTGATGATTCTCTTATCCACTATAAGTTTAATAACCTCTTAAAATTACCTATAAACATTCTCCAATCCATAAAGAGCTCACCAAGGGTTTAACATTAAATTGACCCCTATTTTGAGACAAGGTCTAAACCATGGCAATGGGTCTACCTACATCTTTGAGCCAAAAGACTCTTGTTTGCACTTACCATGCACCCTCACAAATTCAACACATAATTTTCACCCCTATTAAACTGATCCAAAACATTACAATTCCTGTCAAAGGTTGAAATTATAACGGACCCCTCATTTGGAGTCATGCCTATTCCTTTCCTTACCCATTATGACTGTAAACCTTCTTGGTTATAGGTTTAATTTTTATGTCTCACCATGTGTTTTACATCTTTATATATCATCCCTTAAGCTTAATTTACCTTCTGGTCAGATATTCCACCTATTTCCATAGAGTAGTAGGGTCTATGCAAGGAGAGAGTACCCCTTGTCTGAGATAAAACAAAGGGTATTTCCCCTACTTTTTCATAAAATTTTGGTGTGTTAGAGTTCTTAATACGTCAAAAGTATTATATTTACCAAATTATCCCTTAAATCCAATTTTTAGACTCCCAACTAATACCATTTCCATGGTAAACTTTCCTTAGGCAGGTTGTGTAGGGTAGGTAAGGTATAGGCTATGTTTTATTTGCTTGGGGACCTTTAATTTGTCATAAACTTATTTTAAAATGCTTATTACTCTTTAAATATAATTTTTTTAATGGATTCAATATCATTCTATCTTTTTCATCTCAAAAACACCATATATGACTTTTGGAAACCAAGATTGAGCTTACTCTATCATGACTATGATTGTCTTCTAATGAAAGATCCCTGTTTATAAGTGTTCATGATTTTATTATAGGTTTATATATGATTAATTTATCCATACTTTATATTTATTACCATTAACCTATACTCATTCAATCCTCTTTGTTCTTACAACATGAAAGCATCAAGACAATCCCATCTTCTACTCTACTGGACTGAGATAAAGTATTTTTTCATTCCTTACATGTATGTGATCATGGTTTGGGGAAAATGTGAAACATTGAATTAGTTTTATGGAATAACCTTTGATCATTGGTATTATAAAAGTTTCTACTCATGAAATAACCACACAAAGACTCCTACCTTTTACTTACTGCATGTTGACAATTCACAAGGTTGGTTGTATGTGATGATTTATATTTTTAGGCCTTCGAAATAGTGTAGAGGGTATCTTAAAATATTTAAAGACTTATTCCATCTTCCCAATTGGCATGTTTCATATTTTATTCCTATTTTTCACCTTGGTTTGATCTAAAACCTTACAAAACCATCATGCTTAAACATTGTCATCCATGTCTGAGCTATAGGTGAACATTTTATCCTATGTATAGATAGAAGATGAGTATGAGGGGTTAAAATATAAGTTACACCTCTTACATTAGGGTCCTTGCATTAATTACCATGTAATTTATCCACTTTAAACCAATCCTATGTGATTCTAAGGTCTATGATCCATATTAGGTGATAAAATCTCATTCACATCTCCAAATCTTGTAGACAACATTGAGCAAATTTAGTGTTTTAAATGCACTTTTGGGCCTTGAAAAATTCCATCTTCCCTATAGAATCTACTCCTTCATCTTTAAAAGGTGATAAACCATACTTGGGGATACAAAACTATTTAATCAATAGTATTGTAAACTCCTCTTGTCATGGTATATGTTATTCTAAAAAGGTTATAGGGCCACTACTTTTGTATTTTAAGGAATTTGATTCCAAAACCTAGTTTTGGCCTTGAGAAGGACTTTCTACCTTTTTATCATCTTATAGATTCAAATGTACACTAGGATTATATATAATAAATGAAGCTCCTCAAAAAAATATTCAAGA
This sequence comes from Torreya grandis, assembly GCA_037957365.1. Taxonomy (NCBI): domain Eukaryota; kingdom Viridiplantae; phylum Streptophyta; class Pinopsida; order Cupressales; family Taxaceae; genus Torreya; species Torreya grandis. The sequence continues at coordinate 1,846,759 of JARHVA010002343.1, read as the reverse complement.
TTTTCTAAGTAATTTAAATTATCTATTTGATCAACCATTGTTAAATCAGTTGTAGGTGGACATCAACACACCAACAATGGATTGAATATGATACATATGAAATTCTTCATGAATGTAGAACTTGTATGCTCATTTTCATAAATATCCATGTGATTTTGGAAATTTCAAGTATTTTGAGCACCTTCATACCTCTCTCTACACACCATGATGTCATCAAGGTCATGTATATATGCCTTTAAATATTTTGTGTAGGTAGGGACATGAAAGGAGTAAGAACATGTAAATGGAAGGCATCCAAAAAACTCAAAAGTGTTGTCCATACTTCAAATATATGTCCATTATCAAATAAAACCCTTAAAAATCCCTAAAACATCTTCCTCATCATGAATAACCTCTCTCATGGCACCTAACATAAGTGTAAGTATATAATAGATAGTTTGTAAGCATATACAAGCCTAGAAGAGGATTTCTTAAGCATTTGAGATTTTAAAAACCAAAGGAACCATGGAAATGTATTGAGGAGCATGAGGAAACACTTGTAACCAATATATTCATCAAACCAAAACAATAAAAACCAAAACAAGTGTAAATAGTGACACCCTCTTGGATTGAGGTGCATAAAAAACTACCTAGAGTGTTAGTGATGGTTCATAAAGGAGGAACAATGAATATAAGAGTTATTTTTATGGATGTGAATTATATTTAGATTAATATCCACCACCTATACCATTATTCTTGACTCCACTTGTACGACCCATAACAAGTGCTTAAATTTTCTCTTTTTAGCTTACCAATTGAAAATAGAGGAAACTAAGTTCCAGATGGAATTTTTATGCAACATCTTGCAAAACAAACGTGAAAATGTCCTATTGGGAGGTGAAGAGTCATAAAATTCCCTTTTTAAGCTACAAGTGAACTCAAGGAGTCCATTCAAGTGCCTAAAGAGGCCTATTTTTAAGGGAACACTATCATTTCCTACTCATGACTAATTATTTAACTAAAAAATGATAGATTTTGACATCATTTAACCTTATCCACATTTATATCCACCTTAGTGACAAATATTTTAACTCTAAAGTCCTTAGGAATCATTTAATTAAGCAAAAAAGGTGGCCAAATGACCCTTTTAAACATGAGACCTAGAAAGTGGGCAATTTATGACTTGAAGACACCTTGAAACCTATAAAAGGCCATTTTAGGAAATTTTAAATATAAATTGATTATTTGACTAAGTTTGACAATGGTTGACCAATGTTGACTTTGGTTGACTAGGCTAGTACAAGGGAAGTGGTCCTCAACAAGGACGGGGAAGGTTAAGTGAGACATATAGGACAATAAGAGACCTCATAAGACATATGAAACCTTATTATAAAGTTAAAAATAGTAGGGGTTGAACAAAATTTGACTTGGGGTCAAATTTAGTCAACATTCTTAGTGATTCTTAGGGGTGGCATGCTAGCTATGCCTAAGACCAGTTGCCTAGTCCTTCCATTAGGCATGGAGTCATGCATATGGGAACTTTAATTGGTTTGAATAGAACTTTGACTCAAGTAAAATGATATAATTTACCCACACACACAAAATAAAAAACACACACCAAATAAAGGGAAGGAAACATACTTGTGTTATGAATCACTTAGGAAATACAAGACAAACTAAAACAAACACACTCTAATATGTGTAAGATAAATAGAAATAAATGATCATCTTGGATAAAAATTAAAGTTTTTAATACCATATTATTTAATTAAATGAGAAGGATTTTCCAGCTTCCACTTAATATTTATCTTTGTTTTTTCAACACCTTGCTCACTTCATGTGGTGCTTACATTAGTTTTATCTAATTCTTCAGCTAGGAACATGTGTTTCATAGAAACATACTCCTCTTGGTTGGTTTGAATGGAAACAATATCCCTTGGTTCAAGTGATATTTCATTGATTCCAGACTCATTTTGATCATCATACTCAACTTCTACTACAACATCATTAAGACTATACTCATTTTGAAAGGTAAGGTCTCCATCAAGCTTTGGTGGTCCTAACAGATGAATGCATGGGAGAAGTTTTTTAAAAATTAATAACTCTCTTGTTACCTTATATTCTTAATATAACTTATGAATTTTATTTTATATAGATGAACCATGCTTACCTTTCTCTCTAGACTCCTCAAACATGTACAAACAGGACTACCTTATGACCTTGTCTTCTTGTTGAGGTGCTTCATGAATTTTAATAGGTTCAACTGAAACATCTTCTTCAAAAAATTTCTCAAGATCTTCATAAATTGAGGATGCATCATTCAAGCTCAAGAAAAACTTTTTAAGATCATCCCAAAATGACAACTCTTCATGATCAATAGAAAGGACTTAAAGTTCAATAATGTTTTTACCAATTCTTTGGGGAATACCATGTTGGCTAAAGGGTGCCTCTTCTTAATCTTGTGTTGCAAGTTTATCATCATCATCTTCCATAAAGCATGGAAATTCATCAATCCACTAAAGTGTTTTGTCAACCTTGTTCACACTCTAATTCTGATGAGTAATGTGATTAGTAGGGGGTATTATACTAGGATTCACACTTTGTGGCCTTTGAGAGGTATTACTTGGAGTCACATGTGCCTATAGTACATCTCCCAAATCTCTCATTTTGGCTTTTATGTTTGTTACAACTGATTTACTTTGGTTAAAAATATAGTTATCTTCCTTTTGAAACTTCATAAGACCTATACTTTGGTTGCTACCTTCTCCATGGGTATCCCTTTGCATGAGATTTTATTCTTTTGATGTGAGATAAAGGGTAGCTCCTTCTTGTGTCACTAAGGCTTGATAACCTCCTAAAACATCATACATAAACTGACCTTGAGATTTCCCCCAATGATCCAAATGTCCTTTTCCTTTAACCAAGTTAGTAGGGACTTGAAAAATAGCCCTTGTGAATGGAATGGAATTGGGATTATAGGTATTGGGCTGCCTATTAGGATTAATGGTCCTCATCCTTGGTAATTATATTAGGGTGGAGTTATATAAGTTTGTGGAAGATAATATTAGGGATTGGGTGGAGTAATTTCATGTAATTAAGGTGATCTTACAATGACTGAGTCATTGCATATTTGTCTATAGCATTATGCTCCTTCTTGAGAAAGGTTTTAGACTTGGTAATGGCATTGGGAACTTATGCTACACTTAGAGTTTAAATTAGACTATGAGACAATAAAGGCATATAAAATATTGAGGGGATCTTCCTAGATTGTATCAAACTATTCTCATCTTCAATATTTATCTCATATGCATCAAATAAATTAAAACTTCCCATTGACTATAACATTACTACCACATTCGTGCCAATGGCCTTGAGATAGGTAGGGAATACAAAGCTTAGAGGAGGACTAATGATAGGTGGCAATCTATACCATGTCCTTTGAAATATTTTGTTAAAATATCCCATAGATTTATTAGGACCTCTCCTTATAACATTTAGCTAATGGATTAGTGAAATGTGATCATTCTTATTCTCAAATCTATTCACTAACAAATCTCCAAAGCCATCATAATTAGTAATGCAACCACCTTCCAATATACTATACCAATCAAGTGATTTACCATTTAGATACATGGTAAGTAGTCTAATATTTATGTTAAATTGAGTGATATTTTGGAAGTTGTGATTTTTTTGAAATGTCCTGAATGTGCTCAAATGGGGTAATAGGACCTTCTCCATTGAAGCTAGGGAGATTTATGGTAGCAATAGGAGGAATATGATCATATGCAGGAATATTAATTGGATTTTGAGTGTGAAAGGATGGGAAAGGATGTATCATATCCATCTCTTCTTCCTCTTTTTGGTATCCTATGTCCTCAACTTCTTCCTTTTCTTCTTCAAAACCTTTTTGTTCAGGATCTTGTTGTTGGGAAATATGGAAGCACAATTGATTACCATATATAAGCAACTTACATGTGGAATTAAACAGAAGTAACAAGTAACTAGAAACTAGAAACAACATAGAATATGAGAGACAATACCCAATTATATTAATACTCATCTAGAAAAGAATACAATAAAGAAGATGCCACTTCTTCACACCTCTCAGAGGCTTTCCACACCTCAAGTGTACAATAATTCTTTCCTCAAAGCTCTCTCTCTTATGGTCCCAACACGCAACTCAAACACAGAGTTGGTGTTCACCTCCAACCAGTCAACATCCACTACTGCCAGTACACAAGTGCTCCACATACTCCACAAGTGCTCCACGCACTCCAAGTACACAATCATACTTCAAGTAGATCTCCCCTGAACTTGCAACAACCTACAACTCAACTAATCTTACTTTGGAAGGAACTACCTTGCCTTCCTCTTTGATCTCCAATTGAGTACACACCGTACTCCAAGTAGATCTCTCCTAATCTTGCTACCTATTATGTTGCTGCCCTCCCTAATCTTGCACACCTACAAATCAATTTGGTTCTGCACACCTGCAAACTTGGATCCTACACCCACATACACTTTTAGATCAATGATCTTACTTACCATGTAGATCTCATAATGTAGCCATGCACAGCTACTGACCAAGATCATACATACATGAAGAATACTTCTGATTTTCCAAAACCAGCACCCAAACTTGGCACTATTATTGAACTAGGAGGAACACCCTTGCTCACTTCACACACAGAAGGAGCTAACTTTGCTCAACTCAAACTAGCACACTTTTACAATACAGCTTATGAGTCTCTTAAATAGATCTCATGCAAACAATAATTAGACACCTAATTACAATAATTAGATCTGTAGCTTAAGACTAAAATTAGCCTTCTTCATGCAAACACCAAGTTCGTTAATGAACTATCCATAAAACTTGTAGTTCAAATTACATAGGTGACCGACCTCGGTCCCTATCTGCCTGGATGTGACTGACATCGGCCAACTTCTAACCATCATTAGTTGCTTCCTGTCTATACCCTATCAATGTTAGTTGGCCTAATTAATGTTGGTGACTATGACAACATCCTCCTCCTCCATGTTTACATTCATGTGAAGATTTTAGCTCCACAACCTAACAATCTCCCACTTGGAGATAAACAGCTGCACTATACCTGTACCTATACCTTCATCTAATTTATTTCTTGGCTTGTATCCCTCTTCAAGCTCAACCCTAAATACCACCCACCACACAACCTATGGTGCACCTCCTATCATCTGAGTACCCTGCCACATCCAAACCTACAAACCTATGTAGTGAAGTCCTAACCCTGCATAGCATGAATCCCTGCTACTAGTCCCTCTCAAATACCTAAAAAACCCACTTCCCCGAATTGGCTCCTAACTCTCTAACAGCTCCCACTGCTTGGGCAAACTCAAGTCTATACCAGACCTCATGTGATTTTGGACACTGAACTGTCTAGCCCTTGGTGTGCTCTAGTTCTGCATCCTACGTATTGAACCTCACCAACACCTGATTCACATTAGCTCCCACTAGAGACAAAATCAACTTGTGATCTTCCATGTCTCTCATGCCAAAGAATTTCACTGCTCCAAATTTCTCATGACATGCCACTGAACTAACCTTACCCTTAGCTCAACAAAACCCTATATGTCTGAACCTTCAGCATGCATACCATCCACATACAGTAATAGGATAATGTTGCAATCATCATCCACCTAGTAAGACAAACACAATGGTTACAATGACACTGACTAAAGCCCTATTTTGTCATCCACCTGTCAAAACCTGTACCACTATCCTATAGCTTCTTTAAGACCATATGACCTAGCCATTCATCTCACATGTCCATTCTCTCTATTCTTTAACTAAGGCATACATTCATCTTTTAGTGCTTTCTTCTGGCTGGCAACCCTACCAAATCTCCCATTTGGTTCTGCATCATATTCCTGCCATGCTCCCACTATTTCCTGGATCCTTCTTGTTGTATAGTGAGCAACGAGTATAAAGAAGAGGAACAATGAATTTGAGGCTTACTTACCCTTTTAGTCCTCCATATGGGTGTTTGAGACTCCTTGATAGCTAGCTGTCCACCCAAAATCCATTACAGTGACCGACCTCAGTCACCACATAGTTTGCATCTGACTGAAGTTAGTTCCATGCACCTGTCTTGACTACCGACCCACCAACATCGATATCTACCTACTGTCGATGTCGGTCCTCCTGACCGACGTCAGTCTTACTATCGTTGACATTGGTCCTCATGACTGACATTGGTCTTACCTTGCCCGACACCACTAGCTCTAGTCTGTACATGACTGACATTGATGCTTATCTATTTAATGCCAATTCCTCCTGACCAATGTCGGTACCTGTGTTCACCTGTGAGTGATGACTTTTTACTTGCAAGCTTTCTTTGAATCAAATCCCTATCCAAACTGCTCTGCTCAGAGTTACTCAGCCTTCTCCACTGATCTCTATCTGCCATCTCCTCCAGAAACACCAAGGCTTTCTAGTTTTTAAGTCTGTCAAAGACATCTAACTTCCTATTAAGAACATGCATCTCCTTCTTGCTCATGTGACCAAGCCTACAAAGCCACGTCTCCACAACAGAAGAAGAATCAGTAATATAAGCAAGTAGATAAAGAGTACCTGCTTTCTTACCACCAGCTAATTCAAGTGCATCCTATGTAAGAGTTGTTGTGCATCTCTCATCACCCAACTTTCCTAAATAAATTAGCCATATCTTCAACACTGGGACTTGCATGACCTCCTTTAACACCCATGTGTTGGCTGCCTGCAATTTCAGCTTCACTTCCCCTTTGCCAATTCTTTGGCAAGGCACACCAGCCCCTAAATAAATCTTTCTAAAGTCTCTAAGGACCTTACCATGGAAAAATACTCTATTTCAGACTGCATGGAAAGAGGGAACAGAATCTATAAAACAAGATTCTACTTTATCCAAGAAACATACCAGAGCATCCTGTGCAACAACACCTGTAACATCTACTTCTTCAGTTCCTTCATGCTGATCTTTTACCAACCAACAATATTCTTTTCCCTACTCTTTCTTTCCATAGGATCGTAATTGACCATTCATGATTTTTAATTCCTCCATTCTTAGCTTACTTTCTTCTACCATTTCTATACTCCCACTCAATCAGAAACCCTTGAGAGTGACCTGTAATCAAACACAAACCTGCTCCCTGCAACCTTAGCTCTGATACCACTTGTTGGGAAATATGGAAGCACAATTGATTACCATATACAAGCAACTTACATGCGGAATTAACCAGAAGTAACAAGTAACTAGAAACCAAAAACAACACAAAATATGAGAGACAATACCCAATTGTATTAATACTCATCCATAAAAGAATACAATAAAGAAGATGCCACTTCTTCTTCACACCTCTCAGAGGCTTTCCACACCTCAAGTGTATAGTAATTCTTTCTTCAAAGATCTCTCTCTTATGGTCCCAACACACAACTCAAACACAGAGTTGGTGTTTATGTCCAACTAGTCAGCATCCACTACTACCAGTACACAAGTGCTCCACGCACTCCACAAGTGCTCCACACACTCCAAGTACACAATCATACTTCAAGTAGATCTCCCCTAAACTTGCAACAACCTACAACTCAACTGATCTTACTTTGTAAGGAACTACCTTGCCTTCCTCTTTGCTCTCCAACCGAGTACACACTATACTCCAAGTAGATCTCTCTTGATCTAAATTGTTAGGTTATGGAGCTAAAAGCTTCACCCAGATGCAAACATGGAGGGTTGCTGAGTGTCATAGTCACTGACGTCGGTAGGCCACATTGACATCAGGCAAGGGTCAATAGAAAGCAACTGACATCAACAAGAGTTAGCTGACGTCAGTCACCTCCAATTAGATAGGGACTGATGTCAGTTGCTTGTGCAGTTCCAGAATTGGTTATTGATGAACAATCAGTTAGTTGAATGAGTTGTTTGCATGTTAAAGACTACTTCGAGTCTTGAGCCACTTGTCAAAATTAGTGTATGCATGGGATCTATATAATAGACCCATGGGGCTATATTTTAAAGTGTAGAACTAGGAGAGTTCTTCCCATGGTAGAATCAAGTAGGATTCTTCATGTATATAAGATCAGGTTTGATCTACAGGGTGTTGTAAGATCATGGTGGAGATCTACATGTGATAAGTAAGATTGGATTGGTCTGCAAGGGTGTGTGTATGCGAGGGTCAAAAGGAGATTAGTGGGGGAGCAAGATCCAAGGTGATAGCAATACATTAAGGAGAAAGATCATTGTGAGATCTACTTGGAGTACTGGTTCGTACTCGACTGTACTGGCAGTACAATGAGGTGAACAACAGCTTGTGTTAGCTATGTGTTGTGACCTGTATTGAGAAAAGATTACTCTTGAGGGAAGATTACTGGTATGCCCACAAAGTGGAAGAAGAGTGTGATCTCTTTGTTGTAATTTCCTTCTAACTGAGTTGAATACAATTGTGTGTTGCCTCTCATATTTTTGTGTTATTTCTCATTGATAGTTGCTTGTACTTCTGGTTATTTCTGCATGCTTAGTTACTTATACAATGGTAATCATGTGTGCTCTTAATTCTGACAAGTTCTGTTAGAGCTTTGGGGAAATTAGGTCCTATCAAATGGTATTAGAGTGAGGTTGGACATTCTCAGAGTGAGTTTGACTAACAGATGGTTCAGATCTAGTTAGTGTGTGTTGATTACAGGTTACTCACAGGGGTTTTTATTTGAGTGGGATTATAGCAAAAGTAGAAGGTAAGCTGAGAATGGAGAAATTTAGACACAAGATTAACACCATAGGGTGTGTGGTGGGTAGTCTTCAGGATTCATCTTGAAGAGGAATACAAGTCATGATATAGATTAGACAATGTACTGGTATAGGTACAGGTGCAACTATTTATCTCCAAGTGGGAGATTGTTAGGTTATGGAGCTAAAAGCTTCACCTGGATGCAAACATGGAGGGTTGCTCAGTGTCACAATCACTGACATTGGTAAGCCACACTGATGTTGGGTAGGGGTCGATAAAAAGCAATCGACATCGGTAGGAGTTGACTGACGTTGATCACCTCCAGTCAGACAGGGACCGACGTCGATCGCCTATGCAGTTCTAGAACTGGTTGTTGACGAATAGTCAATTAGTTAAACATGTTGTTTGCATGTTAAAGACTACTTCAAGTCTTGAGACACTTGTCTAAACTAGTGTATGCATGGGATCTATATAACAGACCCATGGGGCTGTATTGTAAAGTGTAAAACTAGGAGAGTTCTTCCCATGGTAGAATCAAGTAGGATTCTTCATGTATGTAAGATCAGGTTTGATCCGCAGGGTGTTGCAAGATCATGGTGGAGATCTACATGTGATAAGTAATATCGGGTTGGTCTACAGGGGTGTGTGTAAGCAAGGGTCAAAAGGAGATCAGTGGGGGAGCAAGATCCAAGGTGACAGCAATACATCAAGGAGCAAGATCATGGTGAGATCTACTTGGAGTACTGGTTCGTACTCAGTTGTACTGGTAGTACAATGAGGTGAACAATAGCTTGTGTTAGCTATGTGTTGTGACCTGTATTGAGAGAAGATTACTCTTGAGGGAAGATTACTGGTATGCCCACAAAGTGGAAGAACAGTGTGATCTCTTTGTTGTAATTTCCTTCTAACTGAGTTGAATACAATTGTGTGTTGCCTCTCATATTCTATGCTATTTCTCATTGATAGTTACTTGTACTTCTAGTTATTTCTACATGTTTATTTGCTTATACAATGGTAATCATGTTTGCTCTTAATTCTGACAAGTTGTGTCAGAGCTTTGGGGAACCTAGGTCATATCACTTGTTCCTCAAGAGGAGTTTCAAGGAGATGGACTTGATTGAATGCTTTACTAGGAGATGATCTAGTGAGTACCATTAAGTATAAAATGAATAAATTTACCTACACCTATATATTCTCACCTTTTGGAGTCACTAAATGCTGGATTAGAAACAATTTTGAAACCTTGGGCTTGTCAAGACCAACATTCAACTTGACATGGAAATAGTTAGGACCAGTTGTCCCACCGAGTGTGCCATAATTATTTTCATCAAATTGTGTACCCTAGGACACTATATTTATCTCATAAAATTTTATGCAACATTGAACCATATCTTAAGTTGTGGGGAAATTTTAAGAGAGATGAATATCTAGGATTAAAGGGATAGCTCCCTAGATATATCTTGATACACTTGTCACTTAATCTAATGATTATTTAGGTAAAAAGGGATAGTATTTGCATGAAATTAAACTATTATAATGGGTTATAAACCATGAGTATCTACATAATATTATAATACTAATTCTCTAATAAACTAGACTCACAAAACTAGTTTCTACCTCTTAGAGCACTCTAACATTAGCATTTCAAGCATGAAGGTGAAATGTATGAAAGACTTTTCAAGGTGAGTGAACCAAAGGTCAGTTTTAGACACTAAGGATATATTTAAACTTAAAAACAGAATCATACCCTTAATCAACACTTCATGTGACCTGTTAGAATGAAACAACTCGCATTAGACATGGAAGGATTGAGAGGAAGCAAGGATTGATATCAATCACTTGACTTCTCACTATACATCTCTTCACAAACTTAGAAAATATAGTTTTGGGATAAAAACCAGATTAAATGCCTTTTTTCAAAGGAAACTTGTATTATATAACTAGTAGCGCTTCACCATACTGGATGTGGTCTCTCTGTAATAGCCAAAATGGCTCATATTTATATAACATGGAAAAAGAGAGAGAAAAGAGAAGTTGAAGACTCATAAGGAAAAGTGTCCAAATGTGAAGATCAGTTACATTGCATGAAAATTATTTGAAAGAAAGATTAATAAACTGATGTGAACATGTGTCCATCCCAAACTGAGCACCTTCCTCACATGTGGAGTTAAAACTCCTCAATCATTCTCCCATGGAAAACTGCCTTCATCATGGGCTTAAAACTCCTTTTTGACATATGGAAAGAGGAAATAATTTGATCATAATATATCTTAGATATTTATATATAAATCTTAAGGACACTCAAAAATCATGTTGGATCATCTCAAACTAGCACATCATCTGCAATCATCAATCCCATTCTTAGGTGTCACAAGACCTCTTTGTCTTACCAGGCCTAATTTGGCCAAAATGGATATAATTTGGATTTAGCTCAATTTATGAAATATTTATTTATACAAGCCCTATTTAAATCATATTGGACTGAAAAAAATCTATTTATAACATCAAACTCTCTTTAAGACCTCATTTTTCTCATAGATCCTTCACTAGGCCTAACCCTCTTGTAACCTTATTTTTGCACAAATCCACTTGTATAATGGAATGTAGAAATATTTAGGAATAATTAATACATTTTATTAGTACCATTTTCCTTAATTTTTCTCTATTCCAAGTTTGATGGATGTATACCTAAGGTAAGTGTACTTTTTGATCAATTAGTCCTCCCAATTAGGCCTAATTAGCCCTCTTTAGCCTAGAAGGCCAAAAATGTCCATTTTGTGTTCCCACACATGTGAAATTGAAAATATGTATGTGATTAATTTTTTTTAACTCTTTATCATCCCTCATGTCTAATTTGAGCTCTTGGTCATTTGTATGAACCCTTATTCTAGCATTAATTGCTCTTTCTTGACCTATTTCATACAACCCTGTACTTGTATGTATTAACCAATGGCATGAAATGAACCTCAAGGTATTCCTATGCATCATAATAATGAGTTATAATCTTAAAAAATTCAATTGAGTTATTTTATTTTCCTTCCCTT